>OX235273.1:117076390-117361767 GCA_944472155.2 Trichobilharzia szidati | reverse complement strand
ACACTGGAAGAAAGATTTTTCGAAATAATTAATTATACTACTATTATCAACAAATAAGTAGCTCAAGTGTTTGTGAAGAAATTGTCAGATGCAGTCACCATCGGTACTATTCATTCCATGTTATAGTCAACCTCATTAATTCAGATAGAAGTCAACGGTTGGCGTGGTCTATTCGAAATGTACCTTATATGGTTTTTAGAAGCAATAGTGATTCAAGTGAGAGTTGTGGAAACATGGGAAGTTTTAATAATACCAATTTCATTAGAATCAAAAATAGTAAAACCAGAAATAAAAATATTCACTTCAAAACAATGAGAAATTATACATTTTATTATTTAGTATGAAGTGACGCAGTATAATTATTTCCTAGTTAGACATCTTGAACATGCCTTTTCAATTGATCGTTGTGGCTGGATATATGAGGTGGAAGGAGCGGAACCAGGACAGATGTCACAAAAAACTAGTGGAGAATTTCAAAAGCTCAGGACAAATTGAAGTAATCAGGGTGGTGAAGATGGTGTGCAACAGCCCATTGAGAGCTTCATAAATATACACACCATCGAGATCGAAGTAAGTACACGAGTATATTCAGATCATCTACCTGAGCTAAAAATCATCTGCATTATGCACCTACATAATAAAACGTAAAGTTAATCATTGCCAGCAGTATACTTAAAAATGTCTGTCATTTCGTCAACAAGCGTCTGTCTCTTAGATGTCTCTCAGAAAAGTCATTACTTTTTGCACATTTGCAAAGATGATACCCCGATGAATACCGCTAAATACAAAATATGCTCTTTCAAGGTTCTTTCCAATACTTCTGGTTATTAGGACATGAATGTATGAATCGTAGGCTGAAGAAGGCAAGTCAGGTAGTAAGTAATATTGGAAAACGCGCGCCTACTAACTGCTATATAATTAATGCGACAATACCCACACCAACCAACCAAGCTTAAAAGTAGGATTTGCAACAGAAATAATGCCTTTAGTGGTGAAATAAAAATAAACAAGCACTGCAATAAGCTTAACTAGTGAGTGAG
Source organism: Trichobilharzia szidati (assembly GCA_944472155.2). Classification (NCBI taxonomy): domain Eukaryota; kingdom Metazoa; phylum Platyhelminthes; class Trematoda; order Strigeidida; family Schistosomatidae; genus Trichobilharzia; species Trichobilharzia szidati. The sequence goes on along the minus strand of OX235273.1, from coordinate 117,360,727 downwards.
TGAGTAAGTGCAGTGAATACTGAGAAATCGCATTATAAGCCAAGTGTAAGGATAAAAGCAATAATTCCGTCATTGGGCTTGATGTTAGTAAATTAAAACGGACAGACAAACCTACGTACCTACCTACCATTAATCGATCAGCGCACGTATACGTTTTACACAGGAGAATAATAAAAAAATAGGTAGTGTGATGGTTACAGGCTTGTCGACAGACAAGTCAGAGAATTACACACATAAATGATGGTGTCTGATTGCTCTATTTGACGGAATAAGATTAGTAGTTTTTATCACAGGTGTGATGTGATCGTAAGTGGTAAGTAATAAGACTACTACTAATTACAGTATTATGGAAATATAAATGAATCCACCCCTACCCACCCTGATAGGCAGGGAGGGAGGGAGGGAGGGATGACAAATAACTGTCACAGACGGAGAGGGTGGTGACAACTCAATTATTATCACTTCGATATCATAAAATCATCATCATCATCATCTTGTCTAGCCTTCTCCCTAATAAGTATGATTACAGTTCAGTTCAGTTCAGTTGAGACAAGCGAGGTCAAATATGAAAGGTGACAGTGAAATAAATTTACAAACCAAATAGAGGGTGGGATGGGTGGAAGTGGGGTTAATGTAGTGTAGTGTAGTGTAGTATAATGCATTCTACTAGCGAGTGAGGAATTAAATATATCTCGTCAGGGCAGTGTTACGAAATGAGGTTAAAATGTTAAACCAAGAATTTATGAGAAATAGAACATATACAGACAGACAGACATGTTTAATAGTGAGTGCACTGTCGGTAGAATACAGTTAGTTGTCTTGACTTACATTTTAGTATATTTGATCATGACGATTCACATAGGCTGATAATGATGGATGACAAGCCTGTTACACTGAAAATGAAACAAAAGGAGATATAAGAATAAAACTTCAGTTACATACTGCTATAGATGAAAACATATAATGTACTTGTCATGAATGAATGAGTGAACGAAATGTAACGAAGAATTTAGATTGTATTAAGCTAAAAATTAAAATGAACCAAACTGGGGTTGGGGGGGGGGGGAGGGAGTGAAAACTGAAATATCACACACAGAGGTGAAATAGGATACTTGTCATAATTAATAATAGGTAAAATGTTATCTATGTGTCAAAACCAAGTTCACTTTGAACAGTTTGAAAAAAATTGGGCATTGGTAGTATGTGCTATTCATTATAATAAAGGTGTTTTGTATTTCAAATAAATGAAAAAACAAATATCGTTTTGTTTTACATTCATTGGGAAATACAGAAACCTTTATTATACTGTGAAGTAAAATGTTAATAGATGTTTCATTTGCAGACCACCACCACCACCACTACCGTCACACATATCAGGTCACATATATGCAACCCTAACTAACTAACTAACTAATACAAACGGAACAAAGGGGTGGGGGTGAAACATGTGTGTGTGTGTGTGTGGGGGGGGGAGAATACGCATACAACTTCCAATGTAATCAGCTCCACAGAAGCATGTGAAATAATGATAATGTTAATTAATCACTTTATTCCAAACAACAACAACAACAATGACAGTTATACAGAATAGAATTTTGAGATGTCGGTGAACCATCCAACCGTTTCACCATACGCTACTGGATTTATGTGTCCATACTGTAGCTCAGATTGCAGAAATTAATTGTCAGTCTATCACGTCACATTATACTTGGATCTACCTAATCGATAGAAGAATATCTGCCTTGATAAATTTAACATCACTGGAGCAGTGCATTACAATGACTCGTTGGAGAGTTTCTAAAAGATTTTCCCAAAATGTAACTCACACAGTTTTTGATTTATTCATGCTGGGTTGTTCACAATGGTATATTTCCATGTGTATTTCTCAGTGATTTTCAGGAATTAGACCTGAACATGTTTATTGTGGTGGTTTAGACCATACCTGAAGTTGATGGATTTCTGTCTCTTTAATTTCCTCTGTTGCTAACGAAACCAACTCCTTCTAGTCCGAATGCAGGAAACCAATCTGTGTGTCCTAATGTATAGATAACACAACTTCCCTGACACCCATACGGTCACAAAATGCTTGAAAGGCAACAAAAGTCGAATGTTTCTGGTTGTAATCAGTGTGAGGTTCTGCTGAATAATGCAGAATTACCTAAAGACAGCTAAACTTTTATTATCATTCCCTCGGGTTCTAAGTGGAACATAAGGCTTCAACAACAAATCTCCACGTGGTTCTACTGTCTGCTGTCTCCTTCAGCTGGCTACTAGATTCCATGTAAACTCTCATCTCCTCTTTTCACGATCTCTAGCATGTTATCCTCACACCAAGTACCCGCTCGTCACTTCCCATTGGGGTTCCACTGGACCGACGGCCTTCATTATGTTTCGTTATTGGAAGGCCCATTCCATTTCCATTTTCGTCTCCATTTTTGTCGGTCAATCCGCTCTTGGTTAGTCTGTTATCAGATTTCTTCGTCACTAATTATTTCCGACCAAGCATTTGATGTTCAGTATGGAACGAAGGTAACTGTTAATAAAAGTCTGTAACTTATTGTAAGTATTTCCGCGACACACCGTTAAAGTTTCTGACCCGTGTAGAAGCACTGATCGACTTAACATTTGTGTAGAAAATCTAAAAAATTTTTATACTGAGTGACAGCAGGGGATTTATAAATTGTTTTCATGTTGATGTAGGCATATCTTACCTTTTCGATTATGTTTGGCTTTGATATCTTCATCCGTGCTGTCACCTGTGGTTGAAACGGTGCTTCCTAGAAAAGTGAAGGAATCAAACTCCGTTAAGTCTCTCCATTGATGATGACTGGTGCTGGTTGGTGTTCCTCTTGGTTGGTTATTTTCGTGACTTCACTTTTTGTTATAAATCGAATTTATTTGATGTTTCTCGGTGATGTTTGACTAACCATCCATCAACATTTTATGAAATTCAGAATTGTTCTTTTTACCACTCCCATGGGCTTCACATAATTTATTTTGTTTTTGCTTAACAATAAACATCTCATTTTGATTAATCGTTTACTATCTTATTCATCATAAACTAGATAAGATTGTTCTCAAGGAGTTTGCGCATTCAAACTATTTCCATACCTAGTTGACCATGCTGAAAGCCGACACTGATCCGGTAACTGTGATTCCAAAATTATTTTTCACCCCATACTTATCAGCCGCTTGATCATTACTACTGAATAAAGCCATGTAGTGTAACAACAGAAGACAAGGGCCAGGCAACAGAACGTTTATTACGGAAAATCAACACATATTTATAGATTTTAATGTACATTATTGTAGGTTAATGTTAGTAGAAAATACAGTCTGTTGATTGGTTGTTTCTCACACAAAGTTAACCTTCCATCTCTTGTGGCTGTGTCAGTTCATCTATATGTTAACTGTATCCGCCTGTCCATCTTGATTTTTTTTTCACATGACTAACATTGACCTCAATTAATGTCAACCAATTTGGCTAGCAACCCATCTCTCACCACAGTAGTAAGTAAGCACATTTTAATCCAGTATATGTTTAAATTTCTGTAGGAAAAGGAGTTGCATGTCTAATGATGATAAGTTGGTAATTTTTATTCGAAACAGTGGTTAACGCCTATTCAGTGAACACAGTGAACGTGAAGTACCCATTAAGATAAGTTTTGAAAAAGAATTCTTACCCATCGTTTTACTCAAAACATTATTTAGATTGAAATAATTCCCCTATGAGTTAGCGAATTGAAATGCGTGCTAAATACCGCAGAGTGCCACCATTTATGCGCATAAGTAATACGGTTGACAGAAACCGGCTACGATGCTGTGAAGTCATATCAGTTGATGGTACTCAGCAAGAACAACAACCATGTGAACACTGAGATCAGAGCTGACATATTTATCACAATAACATGATTGTTAATCATGAGGGATAGATCCGGTAAAAATTGAAATAGTTCATTTTCTATGGTAACATGCATGTTGGACAAATTCACTCAGGTATGCAGACGTACGACCTGGAGTTTTTACCTGTGTTGCGTTCAATGGACAGGATGACGCCAACTTCAGTACTGCTTTGAGTATGCACTGGTCTTCATAACGTTTTCTTCACCTGATTTAATTAGCTTCATCTACTGGACACTGACGGGGCTGACTGTTTATTCGTTAGGGTATCAGCATTTCCCACTGCACCAACAAATGTATATTTAACTCTAGACTGAACAGACCACTTAGAAAATGTCTCTTCCGACCGACAACTTGATGATGGTAAACATCATTAATCAAATAAAAACTAAAGGTTACCTCTTCAGGTTCTTACAATTATAAAATATAATATTTGTTGTCGTTACAATAAAGGCCAGTTATGCGGCGAATACATTTTTCACGCAGAATAACAGATTAGGAGTTATGGGGTGTCAAAATAAATAGTCGTATTTGTGTGACAAACGTGATAGGCTGAATTCGATTACAAAATATTGTAAAACGGGAGACAATGGTGGTGATTAATCATAATAGATTTGTAGAGTGTGGGGTAGGAAAATTGACAAGTCAGTTCAAGGTTATAAAAGGTGGCAGGTGAATGGCTAGTACAAAGTGGTCTGTGTTAAACAGGAGATAGTAAGACTGCAATGAGAGGTTCATAATGAGATAACGAATATGTGAAATGAAACAGGTGGAGGCATATATTGAGAAAAGAGATAATATCACTAATAATAAGTTCGGATAGTATAAACGAAAAATTCGATAGTATTGAGAGAATGTTTGCATGAAGGGTAGAAATTATGACGAATAATAATAATTGTAATAATAAGCAGAGAGAAAAAACCAGGAGGGTCAAGGGGAAGAAGCACTCTTGATGAGAAGAAGAATCAGCAATCCAAGTTTGGTCACGGTATGAACAGAGTCTTAGCGCGTTCATTTTGAATACAAAGTTCCAGTTTAGTGGCTCTTATTGCAACAGATTCAGCTGTGTGTAGGAGACATAACCGAACTCTACGTGATAACGACTTCGGAATTCGGTATATAACCCTGAAAGCTGTGTTGACATCTATATGATGTCCAGTATCAACCAAGTGTGACACGATTGAGCTTTTTATGCACTTATTTCCCCCTTGCTGAACCAAGCTGGTAAATGTTCTCGAACCCCTAGACGAACCTGCCTAATCATGCACCCTATATAACTTGAACGACAGGAACAGTTGAAATGGTATATGCATGAAGAAGAGCTAAACTTAGGTAAGACATCTTTGAGTTGCTGGGTGAACATTGGACGGCTACTGAAGGATAGACACAGACGTGCAGAGTGGAAAGTTTTCTTGATCGCCTTGGTTAAACGTTGGGATAGAATCTCTGCAGGAGTATCTCCCTTGAATTGGAGACGTAAAAAAAGAGGCTTTTCTCCACCAGTTCATGTTTACGACTATTCTAACCTATGTTGACTTTAAGGTACTTTTCTCGATATCCGTTCTCGCTTAGAATGTCTCGGATGACCTGGAGTTCTTTCTCTACACAGTCTTCGGAACAAATAGACCTCGCTCTAAATGCTAAGCATCTGATCAGATTACGTTTGTATTTCATCGGTACAAAGCTAAGGAAGTGTGTATACTGTGCTTTGGTCTCTAGCTTTCTGAATATGGTTCTTTTGACGGAACCATCCTCTCTTCTCGTTAGTAGGACGTCGAGAAAGTCTAGAGAGTCGTTGCATTCTCCTTCGTAGGTGAAATGGACCGCTGGTTGAGCATTGTTGAAGTTGCTCAAAATCAAATCACTACTTAACCCTTCATCGTACACTACAAAAGTGTCATCCATGTAACGAGAATACATTTCCAAATTTGCTATTTCCTCTTTCAACGGACTATTTTCTAGTTGTGCCAGAAATATATTCGCTAAAATAGGTCCCAGTGGAGATCCCATGGCTACTCCTTCAATCTGTCTGTATATTTCATTATTAAACAAGAACTGAACATTTGTTGTACATTTAGCAAGTAGTTGTTTCAGATTACTAATCGGAATATCAGTGCACAATTTCTTTTCTATACTCTGTTCGCAGATATAATCGATGGTTTCCACTAGAGGCACATTAGTGAATAGAGATGAAACATCAAGTGGTGCCATGTATTTGCCAGTTACGTTCAAGTTTTTGATCTTATCAATAAATTGAAAGGTATCCTTGACGCTATGCTTTACTATCTCGTCATGCAAGGGTTGAAGTAGCTGTACCAGCCACTTCGCCGTCTCATGATAGGGTGAATGAGACATGTCTAGTATGGGGCGCAGGGGTACTCCTGATTTATGCACTTTCGGTAGACCATACATGCGTGAGATGGTGCTCCCTGTGGGTTTTATGTTTTCGAAGGTTTTGGTGATATATCCCCATTACTCTTCAAATCCTTCAATAAGAATATAATTCTTTCAGATTGACTTTTAATTCATAATATGGGAATTTTTCACACTATCAAATCTAAAGGTTAACTGTTTAAAAAACGTCCAAAAACAGAATCCCTTATCGCTTGAATCTGTGTCCATCAAATTCACTGTAATACAATAATAACATCACTTTGTTAGCCCTTCTGTACATCAAGCATTTCTACGATCTTTCCCAAAAGGGGCATGCTCCAATGATGGGCAAAATAAGGAGACCAATAGATGATGTTTAGGAATTTTGATTTACGAATCTGTAAAGCGTGAAAAATGTTATTCAAATTACGACCATAAAATGGAAGTCAGATTCAACTGGTGCAGTTTCACGTTCGTTAAATCGAAATATAATGTTATAAGAACGGATTAATTTCCTGTGAGTGGCTGTTATTTTCTCTTCACAAGTGAATATTATTAACGTGTATTTCTTAATTAGGAGAGAATAGTTCTGAATTGTACTTAGCTCAGTAGAACGTAGCAATGCAAAGCAATGCAAGAGCTAGATAATCATAAAATAAAATGGTGAGATTCAAGTGTTGGTTTGTAGGGATTTGATTGGTTACAGGATTTTCATCATGAGCTGGCATTATTTTCAAGTATTGGTTTGATAGGGATTTTGTTTAATTGCATGGAGGATTTCATCATAAGCTGACATCAGTTAGAGAACCATTGGAAAACCTTCGAGTACTGGACACTGCTGTTTCATCCTAGTTTGGGACTCTTCAGCAGTACGCACCCACCGGGATTCGAACCCAGGACCTTCTGGTTACAAGGCAAGCTCGTATACCATTAAGCCACTGGGACCCGATCCAATGGCCCATGAATTCTAACTTCTGCCAATTCACGACATAGCGTGACCCCTAGCCAATGTCTTCGGCAAGTATTTGTCCTCACACCCGACCTGCTGCACCCTACTGGTCACGACTTCTCACTAGAACCCCAGGTAACTACCTACCTGAATAGGGCAAGTCGCTAGTGAGCATCTCATTGATATTAAAGTGTTGGTTTGTAAGGATTTGATGCGTGAGACGCGACATTAATATAAACTTGTTTGTTTATCAAGACTCTGACTCATTGAAGCGATGAATCGTAAAATGAGAGAAACACACATTCTCAATGCATTTGTATTTCTCCAGAAAAGTATCGACAGGGATTGTTTCATGTAGAAATGTAAACTGGAAAACATAAATTTCATACATTTTAATAAGCTCTAAATTAAGGATTCGTTGTATTGCATAATTCTACTTTATCCACTCGGTTTCATGTAATTCGTTTCAGTTACTTTCGTCAATCATTTTGACCGTTTCAGTATCACTTCTTTAGTTCTACCTGATGAAAAATTCCATCAAGAATTATAATCCATATTTTTATTTCATTTAAGCATGAATAAAACGATTTAAATTTATTCTTACATTGAAAATTCAAAACAGTGTTAGCAGAAAGAAGTACAGTGAATAGCTGCGTTATTCCACAGAAACTTAACAAGTCAGTCAGTATTTCAAATAAAAACATGAAGACATAAATGACGACGATGCATTATCAATTCAGTTGAAGAAGAAGAAGGTCATTAATTTTGGTTATATCCTCAAGAGAATAGTGACCTGCCATCTGAAAAACACAAGAACACAAGAATATTTTGAGAAGTGCAGCGAAGTACATGCTGTTTTGGGATAACAGTGATACAGAAAATTGATTTTTTTCAAGGTGGAAATTCTTACAAGCCTCACTGTTACATCTGATTTTGGGTAATATATATTCTTAGTAAATTGCATAACATGATTCTTACAGGAACTAGTCCCTCAAATTTCTTCCAATTAGCGTCGGAATATAATATCTTCCGTATTCGATCGCTTTTATATTTCATCAGATTATTGATTAGTGGAGTGAGTGATGAAGAAGTTTATCACTCCTCTGGTAATGATATTTTCACGTCTAAGTGTAGTAAATATATCAGAAGGCATAGGGCGAAATAAATCCCCATAATGAGCTGCACTTTCCTTTTATTCAGAAAATCAACTTCCTGAAGCTTGATGAGTGATAACAAGAATCCAAAAGCTAATTCAATAAGGTGTCTCTACTGAAACAAATCACAGTGCACATCTAATATGAGTATAATTTAAGTATATTTTAAGGTTAAGCAGTGATGGCTAACTGTGAAAAGTGTTGCAACTATGGATGAACCTTTCGGAGTTACCTTCATGTAATAATACATAAAATTTATGCTCAGGTATCAGCATAAATGAAGAGAGATGGACGAAAATTTTTGGGGCTAAGAAGGTGAATGAACGATCACCGTGACACATATGGTTCATCTACTGATGAATTCACTTGAACCACCTTTTTTCTTCATTTGAACTGTTTACTTGGGGAAAAGTGCAATTCACTAACATCATACAGACAGATTCGTTGCGGTTTCACGTCGCTTCTCCAATTTGTTTTCAACCTATGTGTGTTTCTGTGTTTCATATAACATTTGATTGACAGTTAGATGAAGACAAAATAGTGAGTGGACTAGGAACATCCATATCGTAAATCCTACAGTTATTTCCACCGTATTCATGGTCAACTAACAAGTACTCATAATTATTAGTATACTCTTATACGTGTCGGAACAAAAGAGATAAATGCGTTCTACTAAATTTTTCAATTAGGTTTAAAGAAATTCAGCAGGAATAATGTCTGCTTCGATTAATGTTCAATTAGGTTTGATGAAATGCGTGTGCGAACAGAGAATCTAACAACAATACCAAATTGATGATCGACCCACCATTTCACTTACCTCTGAAACCGACGCGACAAGTTATATCTGGAAATGATAAAATGAAAATTGCTCAGTCAGTCATAATTTTATGCAAGAATATTTGACATGATGAAGCTGACAGTGACTGAACACTGCAGTACACACTTGTCATTGAAGCTCTCTTCTCACATCCGGATACATACATAAATCATTATCCATCCTTACCTTGACTTTTATTCATCACCTGATTACAGTAGTAGTAGTATGTTAGCGTTATTCTGTCTATCTTAATGTCACCAACTAATCCTCTGCGGGATTCGCTTTTACTCATCCAAGTAATCGACCGGAAACCACGCAGACTCAGTATTTTTTGGGGGGTGTTCAAATTATCAGCGCTCTAGAGTTGACTTCTTTCCAAATTCTTCAGTTGAGTTGGCGTTCATCGATTTTCTTAGGTCATTGTTTACTCCACTACAAAATGCGAAAGAGAAACTGTCTTTTCCTAGTCGTCTTATATTTTTATATGCGACCAATGGACACTTTATACAGATTAGTTGAGAGTAACTGAAACTGACCGTATTAATCGTTTCGTACTTAAAGTCGACTTTCAAGATCTTTAATTTGAAATTCTATTCCGTATAACCTGATGGTAGCTTAGTTATCATTATAGGATGGAATGATCTCATTCTTACGAAAATTCAAACATAGATACATGATATGATAACACAATAAGGGGACACATTTCAAAAGTGGTACCCAAATCCTTCAAATGAACTTCTTATTATATTCTGAGGTGAACAGCGTAATCACACACTTTGTGTGGTATTATTTCTGTGCACAATGCTTATTTAATATGATCAATACCATGGAAAATTTGTGGAATTATTCCTATACTTCGATTCTAACAGTCCCTTGAAGTTGCACGGTTTCACCTCATATTCTCAGTCCACAAATCAAAGGTGTTACGTGGTTCCGTATGAAATCAATCGTTGGATATATATATGACACAGTGAAGCGGTATTATTCACTGTGTGCTAATCGTTTTAGAAACCGACGCATCAACCTTGCATAAATAGCAATGACACACTTAACATACTAAAACATGTCGTGTATTCACACTGAAGAACCGATCGCCTTTTTTTATTATTTCTCTTTTTATTAGAGAAGTAAATCAAGTATATATTTTGAGACAAAACTTACCTTTCCCACCATCAGGACTAATGACAACTACACGTGTTTGTAAAAATGAAAAAATATTTGTTGGAATAATTTGCCGATTTAAGTACTTGAAAGTGGATTTCACCGAGAATATATATATGATGTGTTTACGTAACAAACTTCGAGAAAAAAATAACCACACAAACAAAAGGCCAAATAATCGAAGTATTTAGGATGATTGACAGAAGCACTTGAATGAACTACATCCATCCCTTATTATGAGTATGGAAAAGAGCAGATTTCAACTTTTGCCCAATCCTGGACTTCTTGTCCTATTACAACATCATTAGCTGTTAATACGTACTTCCACTGTTGATACGTCACAAGCGATGTCATCTATCATTTTTGAAATTGTGGAGCTGCATATGTAGGGGACGCCCCAATGATTTTCAGCAGAAATAAAAGCTAAGCCAACATATTGCAAAAGAGAGTCGTGTACAGTGTTGACACACAAACGGCTACACGAAAAAGCAATGGCCACTGATAAATATGTGAATAATACTTTAATATATATTTCATAAATTGCTCGTAGAAGAACCTTTTCACGACTCCACAAAGTTATGTAACTACATGAAGGCTGCCAACATCTATGCAGGTTCAGTAGTTTCTCGATGGAAATGTAGAACTTAAACTTTTCTGCACACTATTGTGTGCATCAAAATATATCTGAGTACTCTCGGATGGTGCTGATTGATGGAAGGAAGTCTCGTGAATACATCGTGTGTTGTTTAGTGCTGTTGACTAAGTAGGATTCTGATACACCCTCTGAGACTCTACTCTAGATTTCATCGTCAATCACACGTTATCCCTAGAAATGTTGAATTTTATTACTCTTGAAAGACAGTAAATCGTAAAGAATTCGGTTCCACAGGGGATTGTTCAAAACATATTTTTAACAAGATAGTTATTAAAAATCGAAGTGAATGAATTTAAAAGAACAAGGTTTGATTTTTTTTGTTTTGAGGGTAAAATAAGTGCAACAGGTCTTGAAATTACTCCTCGGAATCGCAGGTCTCTAAATCAAAATGGAATATATATATTTCCTACACTCAATTCTTGTTCAACAGGTTCACGTATGTAAGCGTCCGATAATCATCAATCGACTGTGGAATTGAAATGTTCATTTTGTTTAATTTTCTAAATAATTCGAATCAGCTGGTGTGATGGCTTATCTAGCAGCGTCTGACTAGTTACAACCAAAAAATACTAAATTGTCTCTCACATGCTGGTGTTAGTATCATGATAGTTTATTACGTGCATTCGTCTTGTGAGTATCTGATTACTGTCACAACGAATACGGACTTCACAAAAAGGAATGTATAATACCGCTTGTGTTATCTTTCACCGACTAGCCTAACTGTGTATGCGAAACAACATTCAAGGAGAAAAAAGGCTTCACACCTCACTCACCTTTAGAAGGAAGCTGCCTTCTAACTGTAACATGATGTTTTATTGTAAATTCGTTTGAAATACAAGTAAAAAAATTCCACTTGACAATTTATTTCAACTTTGTGTGCAAATACTTCAGCTTTAACTGAAATCTTGAAATATCTCCCCTCACTTTATAGAAGCTCATAGAAAGACTGATGAAGAAGATTAATAGACGGCTGAATCCATGCTGAAGTAACAACAACTTTTAGTGCTGACATAACATTTTTCACCAGTGTGACTGATGAGTTCTATAAATATGCCTGCGTCATTGAACTCATAGCTATTGGATGTTAGAATTTTGCAGCAGTATTCTCCAATCTCCTCCGAAATAATGACATGTAATATATGCACCCAATGTGATTCTAGAAAGACACCAGCCGAAATACTGGTGAAGTCGAATTATGTCACACGTAGTGGTTAGAACTGAGAAACGCTGTGCATTCAGCGCCTTGGCTTTATTACCTGTTCAGCATTTTCAACTAAATCTCAAACGAATGATTAATTTTCTGTCGATTTCAATAAGCCACATGGAGTGGACACTCTTTTTTTGAAATCTAAGGATACCGGCAAATAGGAATGAACAGATTTGACACTGACTTACAGTCCTCAACTGAAATGATATTTTGTGTGTTAATGAATCCGTTAGACAACAGAATTCAGATAGGTGAAGAAGACATCACTGAATAATTTTCGTAAGAAATAAGGCATGATTTCATTCAAAAGGATAATGAGAAAGTCACTCATTACTATAAACTTCGTTCCTCACAGTGAAAAAGTAGATAAGATGAATAATATTCATTGATGGGTGGACAGTTGTGTTAAATGAATAAGCTGGTGTAGCTTAGAAAATTATTGTGACCTTGAATGTAGTAATTTTCCGAGAATAAATATCAGCGTATGTTCTTTTGCTACTTATCGCACACACTAGCCACATGATAATTTCATTGATTAGTCACCAATCAGCCTACTACAATCTTCAGAAGCTCTCTTCACTTTGGCTAGAAGACAAAATTGTATCGATTATCATCGTAGGATTTAAGACAATTGCTTTCAAATGAGTATTTGGAAACAATTTCCAAAGTGGATCAGTTTGATGATCTAATTCCAGTGAACTTGTTGCAAAATATAACGTCCTCTGCTGTCAGAATTACAGTCAACTTCAAATTAAACATTTATATAATGGAAAAAACGATTCTACATACATGTTTGCTCTGAGAGATAAGAAGAGTTTTTGACAAGGGTTTTAGTACATTGAAAGTAATAAACACACAACAAAATATGAGAAATAGTGACTTCTAACTTCCAACAGAGGTGATGGTGAGGAGGTAAGAAAAGAAGGCATAATACATGAACGGTTTGTCAAATAACAAGCTTTCACCCTCTTCCTTTTTCTTTACATAATCTCCCTATCTCTTGGTAGTGACCTTGGCCTGTACACAAATTTGACCTGTATTGTAATAACTCATGTTCTCTTGCCTTCTTTGTCAGTGGTTATGACAAGCGCGTGTGCGACAAGAATGCGTTGAGCAACTACACCACACGTTTCAGACAAAACTTTGTCTTCTTATTGTTTTGTCAGAATTTATAAAATGGAAATAATTAATTTTTAAACGAAATGACCACAAAATATCAAAAGGAGATTGAATAAAAGATTAAATGTTATCAAAACATGACTCTTTAGTCAAACGACTCTTTTCACTTATATCACGTAGACAGTAAGAATGGAGGTCACTTGCTGAAAAACATCGCGATAGTATCCACACACTAGTACATACCAATAATGAAGTATTTTAAGATTAGGTGTGCCAAACGTGAGAACCGGGATTGAAGTAAACTACGTTTTGGATTGAAAGTCAAATTTTGTCAGAGTCATTTCACGTTTCCCCGTTGTAATTCTTGTGAGAGAATGTTATGACAAAAGCATGAAGGAGAAGCCTCCGGTGTCAAACATCGCAACGGTTCCTAAGAAGACTCTCTTCATGAACCTAGAATTCAAAGGTGATGTCGCAGCGGAAATTCTCAGAAACCGCCTTTCTAAATGTCTGAAGAAGACATTTCCAACAGCCACTCCACGTATCACATTCTTCTGCAGGCAGTTAATCCAGTCTAACGCTAAGGACAAGATACCGCTTTTGGCCACCTAAATGTGTATTTATCAATTTACTTGCTCGTGTGGAGCAAAGTATACTGACCGTACGCAACCTCAAGTCCACAAACATATTCTGGAACACTGCCCAGCTTGGTTAGCCAGAGGAGAAAAGAAGAATAGCAACAGCTCGATCCTCGAACACCTTGTCATCTCTGGACATCGAGCACCCTCACATGAATGCTTCACAGTGTTACACAGAGTCCCTCAATATAGTACAAAGGGACTTCGGATACGCCACCTGTACATAGCTGAAGCATTAGCTATTCGGGATCTGAAACCGGACCTCTGCATCCAAAAGCGATACATACATTATCTTGCCTTACCATGGCCAGAGTAAAGTTCTCACTACAATTTTGCTTCTTTCCTTTATTATGTAAGTTCACTATTATTACCATTATTATTTTATTTTATTAATACTTTTTTATTATCATTATTGTTCCCATCATCCACATTTTATTACCACTCTATTACTGTTTATTAATAACATTGCTTTTCATACATATTTTATACAAAAACACTTTATAGCCTTTCCACTAGTTCCTGTCCATTTTACACGAGATTATTGATTATTCACTATCTCACACTTATTACGTCATGCCAACTTCTGTCTCCTTTCTAACTTACAATTAGTCATCCCTTCTCACACCTTACATTATATAATACAATTTTCCAAGGACAAAATTTACCAGTATCTGATTGGTCTAAAGATTTCTTTGTTAATTATAATTACGATTGTACAGCTCATGAAAATGAATCGTCGAAAAGAAAATTTTCTTCGCTGTTTGTGGCCTTTTTCTTATGACTCAATATGGGAATATTTCGTTCATTCTCCATATATGGTCCAAATATTTCTGTGCCTAGTTATCATGTGAATATCTTTTAGTATCTCACATAATTAAATCATAAAAATAATGACTTCATTCCAAACGCTATTTTGATACAAACATAGAATTTTCAGCATGTTGTACAACCTTACATGCTGAAAACTACACATTCCTTAATCAAATACAACATTTCAAAGTATTGACATACTCGTGATTGCTGAATTTATGCAAAATATTTAAAGTAGACAACATTAGATAAGAATAGAACACAAGAATTCAGCTAATGTTAGAATGATTGACCCCACTCGTGAAAATGAGTAATTTAGAAAACAACTCAGCAGTGCTATAGCACTGCATACATGCATCAACTCATAACCCCACAATAAGATGGGTGGGACAAAGTCAAAATTCTAAAAAATAATATAAGTAGGTGAAGACAGAGGGAGAATAATTACTGAATCCTAGTTTGTCGAGTCTACACCCAATACAAGACATGACTCAAAGCGAATACAACAGATATGGAAGATATTATTACCAGTCAAATCAGAGGATAATAATTAATGTTAAAATGTATTCAACTGACTTTAAAGCATTCTAACAATTTATTTAATTTACTGTAAAAAACAACTTATTTCCCATCTGATCGTATTTGACTGATGACACTAATATTATTTCCGAATCTTTGTCAAAACACGTTTCCCAAATTTCAAAATCTGAAATTTGAAAAACTTTGGTAAACATAATCAATTTTTCAAAATACTAAGGCAGAAGGAGCTTTGACTGCGATGCACTCAAGCTGCTGTCTTTGAGTTCGAAAACAACTCACGTTTATCCTCTGAATACGTGTAAATAAAAGCAGTTGGAAAAAAGTCAGTTGTGAAAAGATGATTTTTCCTGATAGAATCATGTTTTTCTGGTAAACTTCAACTATGCTTCTATTCCTCCCAACCCCAACACGTTTTCAACGCATGTCTCAGTTGATAATGTTCATCAATGCGTTTTGAGGACTATCTGCAGATGATTTTGTGTTGTTTATGTCAACCTGATATTCAGATATTCTAGAACTCATTGGTGTATGTACAAACGTATTCGAAAATCAAATTAAACTGTACATGTTTTGTGAAACACCGAAAACCGTATATATTCAACAAAAGTTGAAAGAATTGCGTACAGCATCTCGCATTAAAAGATAACAGCTTTTGAGCCAAGAAATTTGGTGCTCATAAGTCGCAGGAGATGATACAGATCTCTAATTTGATGTCCCATACAAATTTTAATTCTTGTCACTTGCCCAGCATTCGTTTCGCAATGAAACATCATCGGAAAATACCATGTACTTCTCCGTATAGAAATAACAGAATTTAATTTCAAATGATACTCACTTACTGGAGCAGTGGATATATGTTATTGACAAAAGTTGATAAGCATGAAAATCATTCATCGTATAAGAATTAAATTAATTATCAGCCGAATCCTTTAAATTAAGGTAAACAGTAAATTCTTTTCCTGAATAGTGCTCTTTCACTGTGTAAACAATGCAATTAACAAATTTATATGTAATTTTTCCATTTTTCCTGAATGTCAATTTACTAATGAGAAAAATATTTCGGAAATTTTATAGTGGAAAAATAACTCTTTGTTTTCAGTTGGTGCTTCCACCGTCATTCTTGATTTGGATTTTTGCTTTTAACTTTATCTCACAATAAATATTTTTTGTGTCTGTGACCCACTCGAATCACTTCTCTGCTGATTTACTTCGCTAGTCCTGTTTTAATTGTTTCTTATGATTTTCAACTGTATAAATGAACAGGGAATTCAACTTTGACAGCATATATTAGCGACGGTCTAACATGGAGGTATAATATGATTTATTGTAATTCTGACATACTCTGACGATTTTTTAATTTTTTTCTTAAAGAAAATTTGATTCCTCTAACTGAAATTTATATTTTCGTCTACCTTACTTATGCTATTCTCGTGTTTTCTGCATGTGTTTTCAATTCTTATCTTTGTTGTCTTTGATATGATTATTGGTCACTGTATTTTGAAGTCTTATTGTAAACTGTTCTACAATTATTCATATAAGGTGTGATCAAGATTTGAACGAATAGTTCCACAAATAATTCGGTGACTATTGAGAAGTAGACACATGTCAAAATTAGGCTTGTAAAATCTTTGTGAAATTGAACTGAGTGATCTCAATGTTTCGTTGGGCAAACTGGGCCAAACATCTTCCAGGAAATTAATCGAAATTAAAATAACAGAAGCAATTATGTCAACCTGAACTAGTGATACTAATGAATGTACAACATTTCGACAGACGTAGTCGAAAAACCAAATGTTATGGACACATAGGTTACTTGAATTACTTTTGCAAAGCAGGAGAAACCACGTATTTAGCTACCTCTTTCAGAATGTGTCACATTCGACTGAGTTCCTCATTTCGAAGCAAACTTAGTCAGAAATCATGGTCCACTTTTGCAAACCTTAGGTGACTCATATACTCAATAAGTTTTAGTCGTTAGTCCCACCTTCGTTATACAAATTGCTTCATAAAAAGGTTAAAATGATGCTTACATTCGTTGTCTAAATTAAAATATACACCAGTTGTGCTTGTATCATTGCGCAAGTTATCATTATTATGTGATTAATTGAATGCATCCTTATCAGTAGTTTTTTACTTCATTGTGATTACCTCTCACTCAATGATTTATTTAAGATTATTAGTTACCAGAAAATTATAAAACATTCAAGCCGTCAAAATTATACCATTTAATTGAAAATGTATAATAAAAGCATTATTCAGGCGTTGGTTTGCAGGGATTTGATTGTTTACTGCATTCCATCATGAGCTGACATCGGTTTCAGAACCACTAGAAAATCTGGCTGAACTGTACATCTGCCTTATCCTAGTTAGGGCCTCTTCAGTAGCATGCACCCACTTGGGTTTTGAACCAAGGATTTTTGCTTAGGAGGAAACCTCTCAGATCATTAAGCTATTGAGACCCGATCCAATGGCCATGAATTCGAACTTCTGCAAACCATGGTATGGAGCGATCAGAAGTAACAGTCATCAGCGCGAATTTTCGCTGGAACCTGAAGTTAGCAGAAGCTAGAATTCCTCGACTGTTGGGTACGGTTCAAATAGCTTAATGATCTCCGAGCTTGCCTTGAAACGAGAAGCCACTGGGTTCCAACCTCAATGTTCGCGGACTTATGAAGAGATACAAGGTAATACGAGACAGCTGCACAGTAATTCCAGGTTCATAGGGAATAAAAAGACAGTTGCAGCGAAGAAAATTTTCTTTTCGACGAAGTCATCATCTAGGCTGTACATTCGTGTATTTATATCAAATGGATGGGAAAGTTCCCAGAACAATTTCTGGTTAGGGGTTGAATTAATAAAAATTACAATTAGGAATTAGAATGCCATAATAAACAGGGGGATGGGTAAAACTAAAACAAAGTAGCATAACAACTAAGAAAATTGACATTGTGCAATTGGGGTTAGAAATGTAAACAATAACAAAATATACAGGATGTTTGGATAAGAAACTAGTGTGATGAATAATTGTTTATGCAATCAGGGATTAAATATGTAGAAATAGTAAAATGACAAAATAAACAGGAAGTGTGGATATGAAAATATGGTAGTGTAGACAGGGATTAAGAAAACTTAAAATAACATGAATAAACAGGAAGTTTAGATAAGAAAGGCGATGGGATGGTCATTATTAAAAAATTTACCTGTTTACGATGGCCATGGCAGGGACAGGGGTTGAATGTATCCCAGGTTCTCCAATGGACTTCTAACCGATTTCAGCTCATGACGAAATCTCAAAATGAATTATGTTGCTCAAGCAGTTCTCTTCATCATCAGTTTGTTGTACGTTTTCTGAGCTTTCCTGTTAATCAAATTGTGTAAAAGACATCTGTCTAACAATTACGTTTTAGGCATATCAGCTGTGACAAATTCCCTGTAAGAGAATATTTCAGTATCTACTTCGGAAGACGTCACATTTACTAGTAATCCATGTGGCGATCTGTAAGTTGTATAAGTAACGACAAATCTTATTTCAATAATTATAATATCACAGACCATTTTATTTATCCTAATATGATACTGGTATCTATTAGATAGCGAGAAGAAGCATCTTCATGGATCCTCATCGTGTTTCATTCAAATTGACAGATCCCAGCTGGATAAACGGCCTGTTAATTGTCTTTCTGTAGTCAATTTCCCCGGAGTTTGCATGCATTTCTATTTATCAAGAGTAAATTTCAATTTTACAAGTTGAAAATTTTGTGTCAACGTATCTTCAACAGGTTTCTGTTTCTCAACTGATATTACCATAGTGTATTAGCACATTACTCCCATGTTTGGCTTCAAATCTATGTTAATTTATGCCACATATTCTTGCTTGCACTTGAAAATGCTTTATAACAGCCTGTGACTTATGCAACCTTCGTGAAAGACAATTAATGCAAAGTAGTTAACTTGAACAAATAACACTAAATGGATGAGAAAGTTCGAGAACTATTTACGGTCAAGGGTCAAATGAATAAAATTACAATTAGGAATTAAAATGCCATAATAAACAGGAGAGACGGATAAAACTCAAAGAAAGTAGCATCATAATTACTGAGAAGATTGACATATTGTGCAATTAGGGGTTAGAAATGTAGAAATAACAAAATGGCCAAGATGGTTGGATAAAATGTAATAGGATCATAATTAGCGTGAGGAATAATTGTTTATGAGGTCAGGGATTAATTACGTAGAAGTAATAGAAAAATAAAATAGACAGGAAGTTGGGATATGAAAATATGTTTGTGTAAATAGGGTAAAAGAAAAACTTAACAATAACTTGAATAAACATGGAGTTTGCATAAGAAAGCCAATGGAATAGCCACTATTAAAAGAATTACCTGTTTCTGATGGCATGGTCGTCATAATAATGACGCTAATTTGTTTGAGTTTTATCCGTCTCTCCTGTTTATTATGTCATACTAATCCTTAATTTAAATTTTACTAATGACCTTTGACCGGAAATAATAATTAGGCTAAGCCAGCTTATCACCACTTCATAGATAATTCGTATTCATGGGATGTAGTTTTTCGGAATTCATTTACTTGGTGAAGGACTCAGTAGTTATTCTGCTAATTATTCTGGAACAAAAACAGCAATTACATCCCCAAAAATCGTGAAGCAAGATATATTTATTTGACTGCATAACGTGGATTTGCTTTGAAAGACTGAACATTTAAATATGAAAGTTATCCTCAGTGTTATTTGAATGTTGCTGAATGTCGTCAGTTAATAAATGAGTAACAGGTTTAGAAATAACTTACACTTCTTAACTGAAATGACATGTGAAAACACGAATAAAAGTTTTGAATGCATTTGAAAACACCAAAATAAATGGCTTCCTAAAATAAGTGGGATGAAGCATTATCAAGCATTATTATTTTAATAAACCTAATAGGCCACTGGTTCACGGAAAACCATAATATAATGGAAGATTGAAGTAGATCAGTTCTTAAGCCCTTGAGCAGACACGCTGGCATGCAACGTGCTGAAAAATATAATTAATTATGAGCCCAATAAAATTCATGTAAACATAGTAAATCCGTCAATTGAGAACCTTGAAAACTTCTTAAAAATAAACCTGTAGATTAACGCTGTCTTTTGAAGTCATGTTCGATATCAGTCAGGGAAAACAAATGTCTGTTGTGGGTCACTTAATTTATAGCAATCATATTAAGGAGAATAAAAGTTTTTAACTTGTTGAAGTAATGACACAGCAGATTTCATCTTCTTTCCTAATACAGTTGACGACTGGTAATATTGGATACAATGTTTGTCGTCCTTCACGCTATAGATATCAGGCTTCTTTATTATCCAGGCTGTCAAAATAAAAGAATGTCGATTTAAACGCAAGAATTCCCTTTTTCTACCTACAGAGGAAACATAGCTATTTTTGCGGTTATGTCATTTCTGTTGAGAAATTCCGCTGTGATTCTTTCACCTTACCTTTTGATCAATTCTTAGTTTATATTATTAAAAAATATTCCAACTCACTAAGGTCTTCTGTATAAATAAGCAATGAAATTGTCCTGTTACGTCAGTTGTCTAACAGCTCTTCTCTAATATCAATTTGAGAGTAGTATGTTGCAGAATCAATGAAAACAAAAGAATGCTCAAGATCGTGTAAGCTTATTTAGTATGCAACATTGAGTTACATTACTCCTTATCAAATTAAGTTACGAGATCAAACTATTGTTAGATGGGTATTCTACTACGATGAACAAATCAAACCGCAAGTTTGCAATTCATCACTTGGTTCTTTTTTCAAAATAGGAAAATGAATTGTAGTTTGAATGAATTAGAAAAGATCGATTTTCGGAAAATTGGTGTTAATATTGATGAGCACTGTTCAAGTAAAGGTGTCATACAGTGTGCGAAGATGTTTCAAAAACCGAGGCATTCAGTCTTGATTCATGTATTTCGTATGCACGGAGTCTAATTCTCCAAAAAGGGCCTCTCTGCTGAATCACATATTTTGTTCTTTTTATATCAATTTCTTTGTTGGATACGTAAAAATCGACACGTTTGATAGAACCACTAGAATATTGGAGAAAAGTAGTTGTTTTCTAGCCTCTTGAAGTTTTTGTGTTAGCACATGTCTCAGCAAAGTTTTGTCAGCTATAAAGTAGAACGTAGAAATCGATTGCTTGCGTGCAAAAACAATAACCAAATAAATAGAGTTGCTAAAATCGGTTATTTTGAGTTAAAGTGACTTCACCTAAACTATAAACTTACCTGGAACTTTCGAGAAATAATATACATACATACATACAAACTTTATTATGATGATTGCTACAGGAAAACAGACAATGTTCGCACATGTTTCGACAAATATTCACCTTTCACTTTGATTTTTCTCACAGCTACCGAGTTCGTAGATGGAATACGCACTTGAGTTTACCGTCATTATAACCACCTCGATTACTATCTGCTAGTGTAGCCACTTGAAGTCCAATTCTGCTGAAATTATTATGCATTATAAATGAAGACAGGGCTCGTATTGAATCAGTTAAACCATTAATTACCACAACAAATGTTAAATATTAGTGGGGGATCTTAATAAATTGTAGTGTGTATACGAACTATTGTATTGTGTATCCATCAGACGATAAGTATGCACTGTGCGCACAGCAGTAAGAAGAATCCAAGTTTATTTAGTTGAAACTTATTTTAAGGAAACTCTAGCTAGCTAGCTTAGGAAACCTCACCACACAAAGAGGATGTTCCTGAAAAAATAGCTGGGATTAATATCTCTTATTACAAAATAAGAATCCCAAAGCTACTGAAATGAAAACAAGCGGTAAAGCAAACTTCGACTTACGATATTTTACTACAACGACCAAATCAATCAAATGTGCAAATCAAGAAGATAATTTAACGTATCAATCAACGCAGTAATATTGTTTCAGTCATTGTTGGCAGTTTAAAAAACTTATTATATCTTTTCGTGGGAGAATAAATACCTCAGTGAACCAATTCTTGTCCTTTAAACTCTTCTGAATGAATAGCATTCTGTGACAAGTATTTAAGCAGAGTAACGATTAAACATTTTCCTTGAATTGTGAAGTGGAATTCCCTCAAGATTATTATTACTTTATGACCAAATCCAAATTGACGTACAACTTCACTAAGTGATGTTCGTTTATTTCCAGATCAGTGTTCAGGTTCTCCATTAAATTAATTCTTTATACTTCGCACGATAAAATAGAGCTAAATTTATAGTTCTATGACTCGGCTTAATCCACAAAAATATAGTTTTTTTAGTTGGTTTGAAAGATAATTGAAGGTGGATACATACAAACTTAGTTTGCGTTATCCAGAACATTTGGAACAGATTTCTCATGTGCTGAAACGATTATTCAGTAGTATATACGAAGAGATGGCTTAAAAAACATCAAATAGCAGGGAGATAGATTTGACGTCACTTAAATCAAATGATACAATGTTGTGGAGATATATGAGAAACGGAGTCGCGGTTATTGGAGCACCTGTTCATCAAGAGTGTCCTTGACCACATTTCTCAGTAACTGAAAATGCTCAACGCTGCACAACCCATGGAAATCAGTAAGCTAGCGAGGGTGACCAGACAGCTGTTCAGCAAAGCGGTAGGAGCAACTGAACCACAGAAATTGAAGGAATGTGAACAAGAAGTTGAAGATTTGCAACGTGATGTAGCGCCACTAATAATGAGTGCCAAGGAAGACTAATTCTTTCAATGTGACAAAACAGTACACTGAAGGAGGCACTGTCAAGAAAGAAGAGGAAGATGAAATTTCAGACAGTATAATGTGTGCTGTCTTTCGTCTGTCATACTCGAAGAAGTGGCAGCTATTGAGAGGTGGACAATTAATTGTAAGCTGCAAGTGAATAGTGGAGAACTAGTATGTCTGATAGTCACAGGGATAGCAGTCTCACTGATGGATAGGAGTGGGTGTCTAAGTATTAGACTGTGTTCATTGGCATTGCAAACGGTACGTTAACGCGTGTTAGGCATCTTCGGCATATCAAACTGTAGTGTTTTTACAGGCGATCGTGAAGTAGCGTTCACATTCATCACTGTTCCCGAGTTACGAAGAACAAAAATTGGGACTGACTTTTCTCCAAAGGTCGGTGCAGTAATTAACACGAAGGAGATGGCAATGATCACGGTGTCCGAGGCTATCAGCATGTATTAGACAAGCAACATAGCAAGCGGTAAAGTGTCGAAAGCACAGAATATGATGAGACTGCGAACGGAAAGGAATGAAGTCATATGGAATGTAAGGCGTAATCTGAAAAATGACTCCCTGAAATCAGAACAAGGAGAAAGATATGATGC
Organism: Trichobilharzia szidati; assembly: GCA_944472155.2. NCBI lineage: Eukaryota > Metazoa > Platyhelminthes > Trematoda > Strigeidida > Schistosomatidae > Trichobilharzia > Trichobilharzia szidati. The sequence continues at coordinate 117,337,044 of OX235273.1, read as the reverse complement.
AAAACCTTTGATTTAGGCGATTAGGTAAAGTGTAGAGGAAGAAAGGACGCCGGTAGATATGGACCAGTTTACACGGAAACTCCTCCCCAAATTGGAAAGGACCATACAGTGTTAACGAGAGACGTGGTTCCGTTTATACCATCAACAGAGGAAATAAGCAGAAACGAGTCAACACCAGACAAATGCAGAAATCGATGCAGTGAGATAAGGAAGCAGGGATCATGGTACAACAGGAAGGGATAGAGCAGGGAAGGTCGTGTGGCGTGTGGAGTATAATACTGTGATACGATTTGTCAGAAGTCTAAATAATAAAAGATGTTTATACGCATAAAACATCCAATAGCAGGGGGGTGGATATGATGTCAGTAAAATGAAATGATACGACGTTGTTGAGATACAAGAGAGACTTAAAGGTAACCCAAAGAAACACAATTTGCATGTAGTGGATCAATACATTTGAAACAGTATCTCACACATCAGATATCTTTCCCTTATTCCAGTTGTGCTTTTAAATGAATTTTCGCTAATTTCTCATGTTAATATGCTTCTTACTTATTTGTCCTAAAAACAAAGAGAAAGCAGTTTCATGAAGAAACACACTGTGGGTGTGGGCAATGAATTCCAAAGTTATTCATGAATTTTGTTCACCAATCATAAGTGTAACAGAAATTCCAAATATCTGAAGATTTAAAATATGGGATAAGCAGTCGATTATTTATTGCCTGACATGAATTGTGTAGAATCAAAGTTATGCACATGGCTGTTGATGCATGTTCATGTTCCCTTTTCTGCAAACTAAACTCATAGTGATGAGCGACAAACATAAATGTCGTCTTTCCTTCGATGTCGCTCACGTTCTGTTTGGATTCCGATGGTGAATAATGTTGTTGAACCAATCTAGGTTAACTAAAGTTATCGAGTATGCTCTTAGGGCACTTATGGTCTGGCGTCTTTTATAATAATATACGACTTTCATTTGTTGATTTTAGAAAATCAATTGACAGAACACCCGTTTCATCAGAAATGACCTTATTACTTCCGCAAACTGAAATGTACTAGAATAAGTCGACAATTTTCGATCATTCCACGAAATCTAGTGATGGAACATTCATGTATTTCATCATTATTAACAGCATTCCCAGAGTGGTTCTGAATTTAATGCGAGAATAAATGAAACAAGGTGAGAATATTCATAGCAAGCAGCCATAGGTAATGATGATGGAATTGTTTTCCGGTTGGGAAGGAATCTTAAATTTCAACATACCTAAATCATCTGAAAAAAAAATTTTTAAAAACATGCCATATTTATGAAAGCTGATTTAAATTTTTAAGATAAATTAACTTGGTGTTACTTTTGACTCATGATTTGTAACAGAATGATAAAAGGAATTTCAGTGGCATCAATATTCAACACTGTCAGCCGCCTGTCAAATACATCACTGCACAATGTATCATAATGAGAATTACTGGATTCTTTTATACTTAAATGATTTCGAATCATCACAAGCTACTGCAACCTAAGAAACGCGGTGATACCATCAGCTTTGGAAGAAGAATTGATCTGTCTCAGATTGTTACAAAATAGTCTGTCCCCAGGGTTGTTGAATTTTAACGTCATTGTACTACACTACAAGTTCAAAACAGTTATTCTCTCAAAGATCAACACAGGTTATACAGCGAGATAATAAATTTAATAGTTCCGCTGTGTCTAATTAATCACCTCGTTTATGCTCAGTAAGTTTTCACCATATTCTGACTACTTAAAAGCCTAGTTTGCAAGAACAAATAAAATCATCTGACCTAAATTATCCCGGAAATAGATGTCCGACTTCGTTTTTCACAAATTGTATGATAGAGACAGGTCAGAAACTTGATTTCAGATTCATGTCATCCGCTAATAAGCCATAATAAGGTATAAATCTGTTCCAAATTGATTTGATATAACTTCGAATCTGACGTGGTAATCCAATTTTTGAAACAAGGTTAATTTCAATTATTCATATTTGCGAACCTTATTATTCCAACCTTATTTTCCTACCCCTTACTCATGATCACGACCAGTTAACACTTTCACCCATATTGGTTAAATTCTGATCAAAAAATGCTCCATTATTCTTTTATACAGATCAGATTATCCGGAATGCTGTGCGCAAACAGATTATGGCTTGTTTACGTATGATTTTCAAGTTTCTGAAGAAACGAAATGTTTCATTAGAGAAGTAAATTAGTGAAACTGGAATGTGAAATTTTTAGAGAGAAATATGGAGAATTCCACGTGAAACTGACAAAAGACCTATTCGAAAGCCGATGTTACATATAATATTGTATGCGGTAGGAGTACAAAAAGATCATTTGTGAGCTAAGGCGATGAATTTGATTTGTTTGCCTTGTCTCTGAACTGGTTGATTTAATTGCGAGACTTTCATTGTTTTTGCAGGACCTATCACCTTCAGATTTCTAAGTTCCTTTCCTTCCAGTTCGTCAACTGCACGCAAAAGTCTGCCCCTAATAATCTTATATGACGCAAGAAAGATAGATTGGCCAGAATACAGAACTCTTCTTATTGCAGTATTAAGTTTGCAGAATATTTAACTGGCTGAATACACCCTCCCTTATTACACACATGTGCACAGAATCCTACTATAAAATATCTGCCTTAACGTGTGAGTATGTAAACTTACGTTTATTATCTGATTTAAGTAAAGAATAATCTACTTAGTTAAATTTGCAATGTAGTCAGTGATACTGAAATAAGATTCAGCTGACATTAAATTGTCAGTCTTCAGCTGAATGTTACTCATCTCATCGCAAAACAAATTGTGCCATGGAATAACGACTTAGTTAACTGATAAAAGCTTAGAGGTTACTGACAGTTGAAGAAGCCGTTCAACAACATTCTGCATATATATTATGATGAGCAGGATTAGGCATATTTTAAAAATTCACTGTTACCAAGCCTGCAGAATGATGGAAGGTTGGACTAAAGACTAGCGAAATTACGATGGAAAATCAACTAAGTCTCTGGAGAGAAACTTCAAAGCCCGTAAAATGCCTGAGAAACATAATTGAATTTACGAGACGAAATCATCTTCTTCTGGGCAAAGTCAGAATAAAACATGGGGATATGGAATATATGAACGATGTTTAAAGCTATGAATGCGGCAAAGCAAGCAAGCGAAATTTCTTGATATCGTCTGAAAGTTGTAAAAAAACCATGAAAGTGAATGTAATTGAACTCAACTCTCTAAATTGATAACGGCGGGATCATTATTCTATTCCGGTCTCCCAAACCACCCAAACCATGAAGAGGCTGAAGGTGGACTATCACGATATCAATAACAGAAACATAGGCACTCAAGCAATCGGAATCAATATCCTCCAGGATATAGGCAGCAACATTCAATTTGGGGAGAAAGAAAATTTGAATTTGATGAAAACTGAAGCACAAAGACACCGTGAAGAAGATGGCAAACCTCTACAAACAAATGCAAACAAACACACATATATCATCTAACAACAATATAGAAAAGCGAAGAGGAGATTTACTGGCGAAGGAACAAAATGAGCAACTTTTGTGAAAAAAACATGAAAAACAATTGGAGGACAAATTAACGCAATTGGGAAGACACGTTCAAACTGTGAATTCAACACAAGATAAATGTATTTTGGCTACATGTGTGCATAGAGTTGTCAATAAACAACCACGTTACCAAATGCTCCTGTGTGACGGCTGCAGTATCAAGCATCATCATTGAAGTGGTCACAAATGTGAGAGTCATCGATTTGCCACAAATACATTGAATTTAAAAGGCTCTCGAAAGCATTGACGCTGTCTTGGGAGGATTAGCAAATTAGAAATCTGACAAACATCCTAGTGATCAATGTATCAATATGCACGTGATTTATGACTCAGGTAATAATCTGAAAAAAGAAGTCTGAAGAAAAGGAAGTGGATGGTTCTATTGAACGAACCGATCAGTTTCTTTCTTGAATGAATAAATCGTATTAATAAATTTTAAGACAAAAAAAAAATGGTTGTAATGTAAATATAATAATGTTTGAAACTGACTATTATCATTGACTACTGAACAGGAGAAAATTTGAAAATGAAGACGAGAATTGATAAGTTAATTTCTAATTTTTAATTGTATAAAAACTCAATTCTATGTTTTTATTTTTCCAACTTGCCACTTGAACTAAGTTCATCAAAACTCTAGAACAGACTGTTTATGAAGATCGTTTAGGCCATCTGACTGTGCTTCAGTAAGTTCGTCAAGTGATAGACTATCAGGTAAAGTTTACCGTGAAACAACCAATAGCTAGTAGTTTTAGTGCATGTGGTACTTACAGAAAGAAGTTTTATTAGATGGTAGTAAGAAAGCCTTTTTCCTGTGAGAATACCAATCGTCTCTAATTGTTGACAAAATGCTAAATGAGTTGTGTCACAGGTATCATGAGCTGAGATATGACAAAAACATTTGACATGATCCCAAGGCATCTACATAAATGCCGGATAAGTAGAATATGCGCGGAATACAAAAAGCTAAATAATATAGCAAAAACATATTTGGTACAACACGAGAATGCGGAAACACAAAAATCAATCAATCAAGGACGCAGAATCATCACAACCTTGATACTTCAAATACCAGTCAGAAATCTTGCTTCCATGTGTTTTTGTTTGTGCAAAATTGACTGCCTTTTCACAGATATTATTTCCGAAATCATCAGTTGCCGTGATCATAATGATGATTACTTGAAAATAAATAAGGAATTTGTGCGTACATTCTTTAACGTGACATGATTTGTAATTCTATGACTAATCTACTTTCCTAACAGATATTCTCTCGTGATAACTGCTGCGTTATTCTAATCCTAGTGCACACTGTTACATGAACATAGCTAATTATTTCCAAAAAATTGAGGCACCAACTGCCAGTAATTCTGAGAGATGGTAAGATTTTCAGTATCGGTAACAAATGTTGTACAATGGTGTGAAATCAGTTTGAACCGCTAAACAAGATTTGTGTATTATACTTGAAAGTGACCTGAAATTTCTGTTCTGTGCATGACGGAATTACTGACGTCATGTCAACTAATTCATGTGATAATTAAGGTCATCGGAAAAGCATATTCAGTTGGTTAACTGGTTACTTACGGTGATCTTCAACATTACAGGAATGTACATATATTTATATATATGAAGGGTATTGGAAATGGCATTTTAACAAGGAAAGATATTTATGGTTCTCACATTGGAAATTTGCCTATTATCAGTTCACTCATTTGCGAGTGTAACAGTGAATACCGAAACAATTCATAGCAAAAAAGATAATAACATATTTTCATGTGCACACCAGTAATTTCGAAATCTTCAACTGAATGCATCAGGTAATACACAGTTTTTTTCACTACTCAATGCACACTCTCATTTCCCAATGCATCACCACAATGGTATGATACGACTACAAGTAAATGTGTCTTTTTTCATGATTTGCTCAATGCTGCAGCGTTGAAGAGACATGGAATTAATTCTGAGTGGTTTCCATCTACTGACAAATGCAGGAATGAATCAAAAATGGGAAGCATCAGTAGAACGTGTTGTTTCAACAAAAGTTTTAGGATGAATTGATTACATTATCGACTACAAATAAATGGATAGAACTTGACACTTCGCACTTTTTTAATTGTTCACATGAAAATCCTGCCACTCACTGTCCCTTCTCGATGTGCAACAAACGGGATTTCAGTCTCATTCATTTCTTAAATAGCTATGAACTACTAGTTTTTCTGAACACTGTCAAGTCGATGACATTCTAGCTGAAGGACAAACTTCAGAATGGTATCGAATTCGAAATGTACTCTGATTGAGAAGAACTTGAATTAATTTTTCTGATATCCCCTTATATTTATCAAACTGTATTCTGCAGACGTTGGTGTTAACATCAGGGGGCATCAGATCATAGATTTTCGAGTGTATTTTAAATGTAAGGGGTTGAGTTAATCGCCGAATGGTGTCATGAAGTATATCGTGTGAAGACGAAGTGGAAGCATGCTGGGTGAAGTAAAGTAAGAGGTGTATTGTTGAGGTCCTCTGTTCCACTTGAGATCCGAAGCACAAATATTAGTAGTAATAATAACAATGATATGAAATTTAGTTGCTAAACTGGAGTTTACAATTGGTGAGAAAATGTCTTATCAGAGTTTTCATATATTCATATTTTCCTTTTGATAATTTATTAGGCTCTGGATGCTCAAATTCTGAGACTGTCTCGATAAGGAATGTTACTCAACTTACACAGGAAAGCTGAAAGATACAATTTGTCAAAATAGCCCATTCATAGTGGTACATATTTCAAATGGATTAAACACAGTTGAAATGTGAATAAAGTTCCTGGAATTAAGCCTGTGAAGTGTCCTTGTCTTTCAACTGGATTAATAATGTGAATAGTGTCTACAACTTTATAATAACTGGTGCGTTGTGCGTCTGAAACGTGATAACAAACCATATTTGTGCACAAGACTAGCAATTACTCAACCTTCGTAGATAGATTTCGACTTCAGTCTCTTAAGAGACCAGAGAATGACTGAAGAATTTATGGTATACTGCCATATATACCACTGTCATCAATTTTATAAAAGGAATAGGTGTTATGAATAATGGATTCGACATCCACTCCTCATTCGAGATGTTTAATAATAAACGCATTAATGATCAACCGATCAACAGATAATATCGAATCCCGGTGGGTGCGTACTGTGAAGAGTCCCAAACTAGGACGAAACAGCAATCCAGTACTCCCAGGTTTTCCAATGGTACTCTAACCAATGTCAGCTCATGATGAAAATTCTGTAACCAATCAAATCTCTACAAACCAACACTTGAACATCCAAAAAATTCCTGAAAGCTTAATGCGAAAGCTGAATACGATGAGGAACACTCACCATTGCATACTGAAAATAAGTAAGTATATTCATAGACAAAATAAATTAAAAGATTTGCATTCAAATTATTAAAAACTGCTTCTTTCAATTTAATACTAAAAACACAAAGGAAAAAAGCTAAAGGAATTCCTGAAGCAGCTTATGAATGACACGAAGTATTAACGGATAATATGAAATCCCTCAAGAAGAAGAATTCTGCCTTAGGGGATACAGTTCTAACGACACTGGTTACTAGATAGATAAGATAGGAATATCGACTGAATTTTCCAAGGCTTCATTTCATCAAACATTTTACTGCTCAAAGTAGACAAATCAGCATTATTGATGATACTCAAAAGACGACTGAATAATTCATACACTGTGCAAACAAATTTTCTCTCTGAAATAGTGCTAAGAAACGCAGCTCCTCATCAGCTGTGTTTAGTTTATATTTATACGTCACAAAGAGAATGAAAATTATAAGCTGCATCATTTCAAACATACCACCTTTTATATTCAAAAGCACTGCTGTAGTTGCAACGATTTTGGGTCAGAATAATTGAAGCAAATTTAACTTGTAAGTAGGAAGTATTCAGTTATCCACGGCTAAGCAAATATAACAATAAAAATTGACTCTGTCGGATAACCCTTCACAGACGTGCGCACCTTAGATTATTTCTGAATTGAAGGCGGTGTGTACATGTATGTGGATTTACACAAAGCGACAGAGAATTCATCCAGTGGACAAAAAAATGTTGTATAGACTCGATCTCAATCTCAACAAAATGGAGAAGTAACCTTTAAAATATAAAGTTGATAAAAAAAGTGAATGCTGTCTCTGACCACTATCTCATTCAAGGAATATTCAGTGTCATAGTGAAGACCTTGAAAGAATTTGGAGTTTGACCACAATTCAGATGTAACACACTGAAACCAAAGGAGGAAACTACGCAAGATACATTCACTGAATCCATCAGGGAAAATAATGCGACACTATGTATAAATAATGAGGGAACCTTCGTAAGTGAACACTGGAAATTCCTGAATTCGGTGTCAAAGGAAACCTGCTCAGTCATCTTATAAAGAAAGAATATGCAAGAAAAAGAATGGCTTTCTATAGAGACCTAGAAGCTAATTGCGGAGATAGGAATGGTGAAACAGGTTATGAACAAATGAAAGGTCGATGATGAGAGTATAAGCACTGAAAAAAGAAGACAATACTGCATCGAAACGGCGACTAAATCAGAACAGACCACAGTAAGTGAGAATCTCGAATCACTATGACATATAACCAGGTCGCAATCCGGGAATAGGTCAACGCAGAATAAACCAACGAAATAAAGTGAAGGGAATCTGCATAATAAAAGAGAGATACAAAGGAAACGATGAGCTTATCAGTTCAGTTGTCGCTTGAAAAGAAAGTCACCTGCAAGTCACGGAAACTTGACAGCAGTAGCAGAAACAGAATAGCCGCTGAACACCATTTACTTCAATAAGAGCAAAAGTCTTGAATGCACTAAAGATACTGGAAGCCAGAAAGGCAATATAACTAATTGGAATTCCTCCTGGGGGCATTAAAACACATCGATATGCCTCATTGGACATGTCTACACCGCTAATAAAGACAGTTTGGAAGAATGCAAACGTACCCACTGAATAGAAGAAGGTTTGGCTGTTGTGTAATCATGCTTCTATCCATGACAAACAAAATATTAAGCACTATCATCCCAAAGGGACAAAAGGATGCTCTGAACGTAAAACTCCACACGGAACAAGCTGGATTTTGGAAAACAATAAGTCTCAAACACTACTGATGAGAGGAATCTAGAAGAGGTCATCTGTGCCACTTTTATTATCAGCGTCGTTTCAACTAAAGGTGACAAATAATGAATGTACCAAAGGTTGGATCAGGAAGGCAAGACAAATCTTCATTATCCCGAAAACAGTGTGGAAAATAATTCAGATCGTCAACTGTAATGTCAAATCGGTGTTGTCACGTGGTTCAGTGACTTAGCGTGTCACGAGAGGCACCAACAACAGGTTGCGAATATTTTTCAACAACTGCCTGCCCTCTAAGATGAATATAAGATGGCCAGAAATCATATACTTCAGGCTACACTTGCAACAAACCAAACAAGAAGCTACTTCTCAGCTAATATCTTAAAGAAGGATCGGACATAGACTGACTAGGACGTCGAGGAACATGATGTACTGGGCTCAAAGTGGAGGATAAATGAGAAGCAGGACACAATATGGGTATGAACCCGATAGGGACATACAGGCGACTGTGTGAGGAGAAAATGAGAGACTATGGGGAGTCGAGTGAAGCACGACTGTCGGCAATGAGATCCAATGCAGATGTGCTCCTTTAGTTCAGGGTTTAGCCCGAGATCCAAAGGAATAATAACAATATGCAGAAATGTATGCGTTGAAAAGGTGATTGGTTGGTTTGTTATTCTTCACACCAAAATATCACAATTCTTGTGGGCCTACTCGATGTGTAATAGACAAGATTTAAGTAGCATTCATTTCCCAAGCAGTTATGAATCATTGATTTTGTGAACACTGTAAAGAGACTAACACTCTAGTCGACTGACAAACTTCAGAATAGTGTCGAATTCTGAATCTGATATGACGAAGACAAACTCGACTTGATGAGATATCTGCATGAAATTGAGTGGATTGTTCAGAGGTTGATGAGAGCCTTAAGTGGCATCATATGGTAGGCTTTCATGTTCATCTTAAACGTAAAAAAGTCGAGTTGATCTCCAAATTGTGACTAGGCGAATATCACGTGAAGACAGAATGGAGGCTTGTTGGGTGAAGTGAAGTAAAACGAGTGTTCTTTCAGTCTTCTGTTCCACTTGGAATCCCAAAAACTCATAGTAGTTCAAAATAAAAATAATATGAAATTAAGATGTGCGATCGATGCAATTTTCATGGACGCAACAAATTTTTATCTTAGTCGGTTGAGCCGTTTAGCACCGACATCATCGTAAACATGAATTAAACCATAAAAACGCATTATCCATATTATGCTTATTTGAACATACTTGTAGTATCTGGAGGTCAAAAAATGCTGAAGTGTATTTTATGACTTTAAATTTATCAAGATTCAAATGGATTGACCAGTCATTGTCACCTAAACTATACTTGCACCTGGAATCCGTGAACTAACAAGCAATACATATTGATTTGTATAAAAAATTCCCCACTCAGACATTATAGAAGACGAAAGCATTGAGCGAGTATATATAATATATGCTTTTCAATTAGATTCTCATTTGTACCTGTACTCTAATATATGTAGGATTCCTGATACAATGCAGACATTTACCAGTCTTGTAGTGATAGGTTTGCTGATAATAATTAGCCAATATCATCACGTCAGGGAAGAGGATGATAAATAAACAAGACAGAAATGAATACAACAAGTGAATGGTACAGTCATGGCTTGGAAAAATTGGGAGTAATTAAGGAATAAATGGATGTTCAGCTGGAATAGGCATTAAGCGACTTAAGATAAAGTGGTCAGAGTAAATCTTTTTTATCTTCCTAATGTCTAAATGGGGATTTTTTCTATTTTTAAATCTGTAGAGCAAATGTTCGCTTTTAATTCTCACAGTGAGTATCTGAATTTCAGCGTAAGGCTGAGTACATCGGAAAATACTGTGGACTTGCTTCTCAAGTGCACTGAAACCTCACTCAGTCCTTTAGGTATCTTTGATTACAAACAAAAACAAAATATGTTTCCGGAATATTGGTATACATTACTTAACTCAGAAAAAGTGGAGAATCTGTACTCACTGAAGTCATCTAAATTAGCATGCGTATCCGTTTGAAATCATGAAAACAAATATTCAGTTAATTAATTTCATGAAAGTGAATAATTTCGCATAAATAATTATGCCAAAAAACAAACATTGGAGATGACGCGAACGGCTTTAGTTTAAACAGACATGAATCGAACTTTTAAGTCATATCATTTCAAAATTACTGTCCATCACTCCAATAAACAAAAATCACAAAGAGAATGAAAATTACAAACTATATTTCTTCAAATATACTGTCAATTGACATTTCATATGGAAATTAAAAAAATATTGTGGCGTGATGGGCAGTCAGCCATGATTATTACTCACATCACTTTGAAATTATGAAACATTTGCCAGTGTCAACACGGAAGTCCATTTATTCTACCTATGTTCACTTCACCAATTTCGTTGTCAATGGATAATTAGACCTTCCGTCACGAAGAATTTGAGTAGCATGACAGATTGCTAGAAAGCCAACAAAAATCATTACATATTGGTCGATTATTTCACTTAGAATACAGCGACACTGATAAGCACTTTGTCTCATGTCAAATAAGAAAGTTAATTGATGTTCACTTATTGCAATATTTCATTCCTTACTCCTCCTTACTGATTACGAAATAGTTCCACATTAAGTGGAAGCGAATCGTCGGGTGTGCTTGCAATGTCAGATGTGAGCTTGCTAACCGTCTATTTCACCAATTTGAATACGACATCATTTGGCACCTGATAAGCTTCACTCATTTCCACACTGTCAACAGGATTTCCAGTGACATACAAAAATCAATCACACGGTGATCATATATCATCAAACAGCGGTCAGCATTTATCATCCTCACTTGTGCTAATTGTGCTCATATAAAGCGACTTCACTAACGCATACAGGTACACAAGACAAGCGACAAGTGTTGAAATGCTGGTAGTTAATGCTGCTTCTCATTCGAGAATTCGTTACTGCCTAAGTGAAGCCTTAGTCAAACGTTAAACTGTTTCTCAAATTGACAAAGCTAAATATATACACTCTGAGTCATGAAAAAAATTGTTTCATCGGAGAAGGTGCTGTTCACAAAAATTCTCCTGTTCATCTGCATGATGTTAATTACAAATGGGTAGCGATCATTTGTCATGTGTATCGAAATTTCTCGGTGAGTGAAAGCATTGCTGTGTAAGAATATTTGATGGATGAATATGGAATCCGAATTGATCGGAAATGTGAATGAATAAATGGTAACATAGAGTCGAATAGACGAGGGCGTTTTTAGATGGGAGGTATATTCCACACATTCGGAATTGTAAATATGTGAATTTGTTAGGTGGGAAGTTTCCAGATGGATGAACCAGTCTCAATTCAATGAGAAGGATGTTAGAATCTGATAAGGTGAAATGAAATAAGACAAACAAATCGAGCCGCACGGGATCAAGAAGAACCATATCGTTTCCGAGTAGCATGAAGAAATCGAATCCAAGTTAATGGAAATGAAGCACAGGAAGGTTGTCGTGAAAATCACTCGCAAAATGTGTATATTTCGTGCGTATGTCTGAAAGATATTCACGGGGCTGCAACATATGAGGAATTTGTTCCATGGCAGGCTTCTGTGCCCACCTTTTTGAACGTTATTTTAACTTTTGTGCACACTGTATAATAAAAATAACCTCATTATGCAACATACATGTATACATATGGGTGTATATATTCGGCACCCTGAGAAATGGTGAGATTGTGACTACCAGTAACACAGGTTGTACAATGATTTGAAGTGATTTTGCGTTTTGAAACAAGAGTTATATGAACAAAATGATACCAGCATGGAATTTCAATCCTATAAATTATCAAGAGATTGATTTATGCCATCGAATTCATCTTCTCATCAGGCACATTCAGCTAGTTTTATAATTTTTAAATTATTACTTACAGTGTTCTTTTACGTCAAATGTAAACGTGAATTTATATTCCGTTATATTAAAAGATATAAATGCAACGAATTTTCTACAGTAAAATATGTTTGTGTGAATGGCTCTGACGGTTGTATTTCGATTGTCAGCTCCTTCGTTGAACAATAGAAAGAAGATTGTCATTTTCAAACTTTAAACCATTGATATATATCACATATTTGAAAGAATACCAATGACTGTGCAAGTGTGGAGTATTTGAAAATATTTCCGCTGTTCTACGTCATCCTTGCTGGATAAGATGCAGAAAATTGCCTGGAGAGGAATTCTTTGAAAAACATGAATATCTGGTGGTCCTTCATTAGATGTTTAGGCTTAACCACACATATCCTAACTCACAGACACTCATACGGCACACTCTCAGTCACACTTATGCCGCTCTTACTCCATACCATGAAGTGCAACAGAATACTTCATGTGACTTTCACACTCTGTCTGTGTGATTCATCTAATAAACAAGCTTATATGGAATTATTTACTACCACAGTGCCCAAGTCTTACGCATATATTGAAATTGAGTGGACAAGTTGGTCACCGAAATGGTGACACTGAGGGTATCATGTACGAATAATCATTATCCTGCGGACAGAGTGGAATGAAATAAGTTGCTTGAGCCCTCTGTTCCACCTGGAATCCTTCGGACTTGTACCGGTGCTATGAAATAAACTCGTTGAAACATAGTTAACGTAAACAGCACCTATATTGATATCAAAGTCTGCTTTCCTAACGAATGTGCTTCGGTGGCACAGCAGTTAGGACTCTCACCTACAATGCACATGGTCAAGAGTTCGATCCCCTGGCGATGCACACACGATATCAATGGTCGGCCTGCTAAATTTGTGCTACCGATATCACATGCTGAAAATTCCATACTTCTACGAAAAAGTACTGCGTGGCATCAAGCTATGATAAAAAAAATCCAAACGGACAAATCACATGAATTGCTGTTTTTATGAATTAATCAACACATTTTGGCTCACTTTTGAAATCTACAAATCTCGAGAATAAGTTGAAAATTAGTCAACAGATGAACATAAGACCAGAAAGTTAGCACTCTACAAGGAACCTTGGCAAAAAGTATTTCCCTTTAAATAAAAGTACCGACGCACCTGAAATGACTGACATGCGTGATAATTATGGCCAAATTAATTTCTAAGGTTCATCGCAAAGCTCTTATCCATAACTGAAGGCGAAATTAACTAAACTGGCCAGTACATGAAGAATGGAAGTGTGTTTGTCTATTTCGATAGCACAGCATCTTGTTAACTAGGAACATTGAGCTGCATTGAAGATATCCTTGAAAATATTATACAAGAATCGATCAAATCTCTAGAACAAAGTATAATCAAAGATGTCTGCACACACATGAATCATGTGACCATTCAAAATCTCATCTCCACTCAATGTTATCAAAATAAGTACGCTCAATGTGTGAGTTATATTATGTATCTGAATGCAAACCACGTCATTTCTCTATTTGTGGAAAAGAAGCTAGTTAAACCTACGTCAAAATATCACAGAGATTTATTCGCAGTCAAAGAAAATATAAATGCGATGGTTGGTTTCCATTGATATGGTCGATTTGATGGTGGATCGCATAACGAATCAAAACCAGCAACAATCCAATAACACACAAGAGGAATTGCATACAAACACTATTCTAGAGGGCCAGGACTCATTGCAGCATTTCCATCTTAAGGAAAATTGAAGAAAAATATCTCATGGACGTCTTCCAAAAGAATGGATATCCACGGAATTTCATCAAAAGACATATACCACCAAGCCAACCTATCAAACCAAAAGCCCCCAAGGAAAGCACAAAGAAAGTCACCCTGCCATATATAAAGGATATATCAGAAATCACTGCAAGACTCTTCAAACCTTGATGAGGAATTGACGTCGCACACAAACCAATAAAATCACTTCGCTCAGTTTTATGTCAACCAAATAACTCAACAGCGAAAGAAGATGAAACCAACATCATCTACAAAATAAATTGTAACAACTGCGAAAAACACTACATTGGCCAAAGTGGATGTCCCCTTCGTCTTCGTATCCACGAACATAAGCTAGCCGTCAAAAGACATGACATCCACTACCTCGTATCACTACATACAGACAACTATGGACCATTAATTCGATTGGGACAACGTTCAAATATTAGACAGAGGAAACAACAAGAATGCTAGAGAATTTTTAGAAGCTTGGCATTCCAGTGAATCATCAATCAATAGACACATCGAAATAGACAAAATTTATCAACCGATAAGAAAGAAACTTCACACACAAAGGGTCAAAGTTCAAGTCGAAGAAACAATCGATTCCAATACAAGTAGCCTAGAAGGTGTGAAAACACACACAAAACAATCACCGGGAGAGATGATTAATAAACTCGTGGAGAAATCTTAAAGCTCACTTCAAATTGAAGTATGCGCTGAAGATGTCACCTAGTAGGGTGATGAAAGCTTCGCAAATTAACTATCCAGCTCAGAGAACACAACCATATCAAAATCATCCACCTGAGCTACAAATCTTCTCCATCATATCTGAATCAAAACCATATTAGTTTGTTTATTAGATATATCACACAGTGAAACAGTATTATTTACTTCAGAAAAACTCAAGTTTCAAAGTCGTGTGATTACAATCGATATGATTATGAACAATAAATTTTGTTGGAAACGTCATCCAGTAAATAATGCTGTTTCACTGTGTGATATATCTAATAAACAAACTAATATGGAATTACTTACTACCACAGTGTCCAAGTTTTACACATATATGAATCAAAACCAGTCATAGAAGCATTGAATATATCAGACTGCATACATTATCTTGTCTAATTTCACCGCATTATTTTAGGGTATTTGGCAATCAACTTAACGCTTATTTTTTGAAATATTTTGCCTGTCATTGCGATTTCTTTCGTGAGTATTCATATTACTTCAACACTGAACACACCCAACTTCCATTCCTCGGTGTTACAGCAAAGAAGATTATTCACCATTGCACATTTTCATGATTTCTGGTAAGCGACCACCACATTTCTCGTAAAATCAATGTTATAACTCCACGAATACATCAGTTATTAACACTTCGTGATGTACCTTGATCACCTCACCAGTTAATCGTGAATGAATAAAAACTGTCGTCTGATTAAAACATGATCACCACTTCAACACCAATAGTTGATTTAGTAAACAATTGAATTTACCTAGTCACTCACAGTCGCAAACTGAAATAAGATTAATATGATTGTGTGAGTGTGCATGGGGAAATTGTTTCAAGGAAGTTTTTTTAAAAAAGGACATAATCTGTTGAAGTACTCAAGTAAACGTCAGAAGCCATAAAATTACAGGAATTTTTTATTTGTGCATTACCCGAAATAACCGAGTTACAAGGATGACATTAATCACTATTCCGTTATTCAAAGCGAAACCTAACGATAACATCAAATTTGTCAGAAAACATTCTTAAAAATGTGATTTAAATACACATTAACGAACCATGACGCTGCATTCGTGAACTGAACTGCAGACGATTTCGATTAATGAGAAAACTACTCTCCGAAGGAGGAAGATACCAGTGAATTCCTAGGCTTATGGGATGTTTTGTAGTCACATTCTGTACTCGAAATGTGCATTGAAAATTTTGATATTCACTTCGATGTAGATTAATGACTATTTCAATTTAAAAACATAAATGAAAAACACGACGAGAGAAAAAAGCAGAATTTCCTCCTGTATGCCCACTCTGAAATTCTCCTGTCCAGTTAGAAAATCTTAAAATTATGTTAAAATATCTCACAAGAGCAATATTCGAACAGTATGATATGACAAGTCAAGTTTACACATTTCGTTTTAAGAAACGTGCAATTCTGTTTCGCAGTTCACGTTAATTCGCCCATATGCCATCAATAAGCCTCAAGAAACCTTCAACACCTACATCACTTACAAGTGGACCCAAGTTTCATGAATATTTAGATATCATTTTACTATCTTCATTCAGCCTCACTTGAAAAAAAGCGGAACTTGTTGCTGGGATGCGTTCTTCCTGTTCACACTGTGAACAGAACTATCGTGTTTTTTTAGCGGCCGTTTGTTTTTACTCTCATCCATTTGGTTCGTTTTATATTGGAAATTCTACTTCTAGTGTTACTCATGTTGAAAAAAATTTAGAAAGTTATATATATGAGTATTCCAAATGGTTTTTGCAATCGTCACAGGGTTTTTTTTAATGCCGTAAAGGTATTGTGACACCAAATGATTGATGAGTTTAATGTCACAGTAAGCCAAAAATATTTTTTATTGCTAGCTCATTCAGTGGATAAAATTTCATATCCCTGCCAGCACTAGGTGATTTGTCAGGATCGATAATCTGTCATGGAATTAGTAATAGCCTTTTTTAACAGGTGGTTCTTTTTAGTGTCCATTTGCGACTGATGTTAGGGAGGTTATTATGCTGATGAGATTGAATTTCATACTATACGCGTCAAAATGCGTCAGAAATGACGTACCAGGTAGCAGACGATATGTTCGACTGTTTTCTTCCCACTTATCATCGGAAGCGTAAATTAATTTTGATGTGATCGGAAGACATCAATGGGTATTCTATAACACAACTCAGATGAGTGACACGAGGCTATGGAATATTCGCATCTGACGAGTCGAAAGTCTAGTCTGTGCAAAAGAATATTCTTTCGATTAAATTATCTTCAGGCTGCTGAACTTACAAGATAAATTATTTGCTATGAATACAATGATAGACAGGTATATCTGTGAAAAATTTTGATGTGGCATTTGATAATAGTTTTAAAATCAGATTAGTTCTGAGTGATGATTTGGTGGGATAAATTGTCTTCGTACAGGCCAAGGAACGGATCGAATCGCTTCCTATCATAACAATATGGGAGCATATATATATTATATTTTGCCCTAAGGGTTAATACAGTGGAATGAATCAACTCATCTTGAAGCCCATTTTGCTATCTGTCTTGAAAATATATTTCAGTCAGTTCACAATTTCTTCTAGTTTCAAATGGAGGTGGTACCTGTAGGTCCTAAATTTAGTTATTATGATAGTAAGGTTAGTCAGTTAGACACAGATACACAGTACGGTTTGAAAATTTGTATTTGCAATTGTCTGACATAATTCCATCATCAGATAATGAACTAACTAGGTTCAAACTACGGTAGTTGACAGCTGAAAACAGTCAAAAATTAGTAGACACTCAGTAGATTGTCTGTTATCTAATTAACACAGAGAAAACCTAAGAGAGCTTAGAAGGAATGAAAGCATAACTATAAGAAAGCAAGAAAAAAGTGATAGTAAAGTGTTTTTGGATAAAACCGATTACTTCAAATTTGTCGCCTGCTGCTGATGCCTCTTCGAGATTGTCTGCGTCAAATAGATGTTTCGGTGACAACTACAATTGTTATTGGATTGTTCGACAAAGACATCCTGTTATTTATCAACCTCATCCAAATAATTACCACTTGTTTGAAAAATACCATACTTTACACGAGAGTGATCATTAGAAAGTGCGAAAAATCTGGTTGAGCGATGGGGATTATTTCATGACTCAACTAATATGGAGCATCCTGATTGGGCTAATTGGCCTTATTTACACTGCCTCCACCGATGTGAAAAAGTATGCATGGCAAGCAGACATTTTCTTTCATCTCAATTAATATTGGATACAAGAGCATCATAAGACAGCTTTATCCATCAAGTCGAAGTTTTCAATGTCAGTGAACGAGGATGTGGTGACGTGTAAGTGAATACGGTAGCTATTTGGATATATCAAGTAAAACAGTTTGCATGACATGGTGAGTAAACCCAATACTCTGAATACAAATATGTAACACATTTATCTACAAACAAACTGAAATGAAAGATTAAACAGACTACTCACAATCATCTGTAAATTTATCCAAATCAGAAGTTGTTTTCATGCGTATAATTTTCTTAAATGATTACCATCAAGAGCATAGTTCAAATACCAAGTTTGGCCTGCATTTCATATTCACAATTTACCTTAAAATATAACTGCAACAATTAAGCTTAACCCACTGATATGACGTAGTAGCGGTTGCGAATTTCTTATACATCAAGTTGTTAAATGTCGACTTCTTTCAAGAAAACTTTACCTTTGGTGAATAGTTCGGCGATCTTTGAGGTTGCACGCCTAATCGTTGATGACTCATCATCAAGCTTGATTCAACCTTCGGTGCAATACAGACTTAGAAGTTGTATCAAGTTTAAACAGTTTCAATTAACATGATGTCGTTAAAAAAATATTAGAATGAAATCAGTTTCTCTGATTATAGTCAACGCAGTCGTGGATAATTCACGCGATTGACTGCCTCTTCCATGATGCTTTGAAATAAGTGATAAACTTTGATTTTGCCTGCAGATACGTATGAGTACTTGAGAAGATAACAATGAAAATTGAAATAGTGCATGTCACATTTTTTTTTTTCCTTCACGTTCCCCAGTGGAACATAGGGCTTCAAGCTAGTGGCTTGAAGTTTCTGTAGCAGTGGTGTTTATTTTACAGGATGGGGTTGCTAGCCTCATGCCCAACCTTTTCTCTTCACCAGCAGTATTTCTGGCTTAGCGAGGTGAAGGAGTGCGTCGGCCGGGGATCGAACCCCGGACCATGTGCATGGTTGGCCAGCGTCCTAACCGCTATACCACCGACGCACGCATGTCCACATAGGAATTATATAAGACAATCGCTTTATCGCACTTTCCCTTCTTAGACTCAAAAGTATGCGCAAAAAAAGCCATTTTTCTTACATGTAAGGTCGATATGATCTTATAGATTGTTGACATGCTTGAATTCATGATGAGTATGCCTACTGATTAAATCTTCAACACATCTTCCATGAAAGACACTACATGGACAGAATCACAAGCAAGATATTCTATGCATGCCATACAAACATCAGACAAGAATGATTCTAATTGAATTACAATAAATTTTTCATTCATTTATCGAAGTGTACACCTTCAAAAGTTGAATGAACTCTATCAATACGTAAACCTAACGTCTTTCAGATATACTAGAAGGATAATTAATGAAAGATTTCTAGAGGGATATTTCATCACAAGGAATTGTTTTCTGATTTCTTTGGCATTTTGTTTATATCAATCCACTTTTCCACTTTTTCATATAAACTGAATTGAAAACTGAACATTGTTCGAATTGTCTTACACAGAGCATAACATCAGACGGTACCTTAAAGCGTAACATCTATAGGAAAGCTACCTGGAATGGACAATATACCCACTTCCAAAGCTTCATACCTATACAATATAAGCGCAACCTAATTCGTTGTCTTAGCCATAGAATTAGGCGCATATGTACCGACGACTGCATTGAAGATGAAATAAAAAATCTCACAAACGCCTTGCTACAGAACGACTATCCTACCAACTTCGTAAAGAAGTATATCAATGAAACTACACAAAAAACTAAGCGAAACACAGTAAGTAACAAAAAGCTTTACTTAAATTTACAATTCAAAGGCGATATGTCCAGCGATATATTAAACCGTAGATTAACGAGAGCAGTTGAAAGAACTTTCAGTGCCGCAAAACTGCATGTCACTTTCTCAACCAAACCGATATTGACACTGTGCATTAAAGATAGATTACCCAAAATGACGACATCAGTGTGTGTATATAAATTCAACTGCTCCTGTGGAGCTAGTTATATAGGTCGTACCCAAAGGAATTTATCTTTACGCACTCGTGAACATATTCCGTTCTGGCTTGGGAAAAGAGCGACCAAATCATTAAATAGTGCAATTCTGGCTCATCTAGTGGATAGCGAACACAGCATCAAAATAGAAGAGTCATTTACAGTTGTGTATCGAGTACCAAACAATCTCCCCAAAAGCATACGATTACGCCTCCTAGCCATAGCTGAGGCTTTAGAGATTAATAGAGAAAGACCAGACTTATGTGTACAGAAAAAACTTATTCACTCCCTCTGTCTACCCTGGCCCACTATAAGGTCACCAGGATCATAATTTTCCGTATTATTATTACCATTATTATCATTCTGTGATATCCTGTCTTTATTATCCATTTTTACACCCAGTTTATTTCACCTTATTGTTACCCTTAATTTTGTCAACCTTTGTGATTTTACACTAAGCCTACCAACTCTGTAACATCTTATTACAATTTACTATTTGGTCCCTTATTTTATCATTAGACATTATCGGTCAGCCCTCACATTCAGTGTCCCCTTTGTTAATGTGTGTTTGTGTGTAATTTGTGTCTATCGCATTTCTCTCACTCCAATGACACTTGTATTCTATTGACTATAAAACAGCACTATATCACCCAATTGTTCATTCACACTTCATCACATTTTCTGACTATACACCCTATATACATTTGATTGATTATGTTAACTAATGGACTATCATCTCAACTTACACATGTACCCCAATACAGTTTCTGATATTATTCTCATTTGCCTTTATTGGCCATATGTACCCTATTATTCATGGATTTATAACTGTAGAGCCTGAAGAAGAAGTTATCGAAAACAATTGTTCGCTCAAAATCTTGTTTCGATTTCAATATGGGGATATTTTATTTATTAATATCATTTAACAACTTTAACCAAATTAATATAATTTCTTCATACAAGTCTGTGCTATGAATAGGTATGCGTTTTAAACAGTAATCTTCTCGACTTAACTTCGACTTAAACACGTCTCAATGATTTTCTTGTTTTGTATGTTCTTGAATGTTCGTTTTGAAATATAAATTTGGTAGTACCATATACCTGGAAATATATACTCATGAAAACATGACTCCAAAATCTTTATGTTACATTTCCTAAGATGTTAAAATTGAGACACTACGGTGAATTTACTAAGATTCTTGTTATTTTCTCTCTAACGCCCTGATAGGTATTTTCCAATAATTCTGCATACTGAGTTGAGTTTTTCATCTAATATTCTCTAAACAAGGCACTTTATATTATATCAGGACAATTGATAACACAGTCGAGCGTCGATTATTTTTCACTCATTTTATTGTTTCATTACAGTGTCATAGATTCCGATAAATAGAAGATGAAGTGTGATATGTTTCAAATGAATGATACTTAGTTATGTTACGTGCACGTAACAGTGAATTTAAATCAAATTGGTTGTTCGCCAAAGCGTGAAATGTCTAAGAGGCGGTCAGTGAATAATTTGAAAAGGTGAAGGGTTCACCAAAGGGTAATAGGAGGCGCAACCGTTGTCTTTTAGAAGTGGATACAAATGTGGATATAACAAAGACAGCAATCCACTGAATACGCTATTAATACACAATATCAGGCAAATAATAATTGTTGACGTACACCAAAGCGTCTTACTGTGTCTGTCCAACAAGACAAGGACAATTTCATGCATCAAAATACCTTTCACACTTTATAATCTAAATTCAGGAGTGGTTTTCCGGATCCATTTCAAATTCACAGCTTGAAGAGATCAGATCCTGTTCCTATGTTAGAATAAAATGCATCGAGTCTAGATGTGGTTGTCGCTGTGTAACGTAGAGTAAATTTAATATTCAGAAGGTTGGCTTAGAGAAAAGCACTTGAAAATTTCGGAAGTAACCCAAAAATCAATTCAAAATGAGATCTGCCTTCAATGAATTTGTAAATGGATTCACACGGTAAAATTCATGCATCTCATACGGAATAAACACTAGTCTTGCTTATCTTCACTTGGTGCAATGAACATCAGGAATAACAACATCTTATATGTAACAATCAGTGATAAAACTAAATAGAATCATTCATAAAGTTAGTTTTTCTAATTTTATATATGTATTAAATCAGACGTTAAAATTTAAAGCATCAAGACTTACCTTCAGCATTTCCAGTGTTAATCATTAGCGTGAACAAGCAGTAAAGAAGCAGCAATGATATTTTCATGACTGTATAATGCGAATGATGAAAATAAAATGTGAAGACGAGCTGTTTTTACGACTATTTATACTGTTTCATAATTATTCTGTTGAATGTCACCGGCGTATGTATGCATTAACATTTACCAATCATGTTGAAGAAACAAAAATGTGTGTGCACTAGACACGTATTCTGACAGACATGTTCAATACATAGGCGTTTTCAGTTAGAACTTCTTCAGGCTTCACTCTAATATACACATACCTCTTTGAATATAAAAATGTTATCTAATGTCGGTGATTCTGTGGATTAAGTAAAGACCATGATAATAATAATGTGTTGAATGTTGCGACAATCATTATTAACGAAGGTTGTAATGATAACAAAATAACAAAACTAAGGTCTATGCAGGTGGCGATGAAAAGAATAACGAAGGTAGTAATATGTGTGTATATGTAGACAATTCAATAAATAAATCAGGTCAAATCAGCAAAGTTAGGCAATACTAAGGGTGAAGTGGACAGATAATCAAAGTTTAAATGAATACAATAAAAGTACGAAGGAGGTAGAACATAAGAAAGGGTGGGAAGGTTTTTGATTAGAATTTGACACCTAGGCCAAGAGAGAGACAAAGGTAGAACAAGCTTCTTCTCTAGGCACAGACTTGGGTTTTTTTTTTCGAATTAACTCCCATAGCTTCAGCTATGTGTAAAAGGCGGGTTCGAATTCCATTCGAAAGTTTCGGTGAAGTGCGTTCGATAATTTTGAAGGCACTTGATGACCGATATCAATCGAATGAGGAAAAATTGATTTCATTTAGCCTTTTACTAATGATGAACGACGGCGCTCATTAATACGTTTGTTAAGCCGTCTAGTTGGTCGCCCTATATAGCCTTCTGTATAGGAGCAACTAAATTTATAGATACACGTAGAAGTGGTACAGCTAGATAACTTCTCCTTCGTACGAGCAATCATAATTTGTCGTCAACTGGAAAATGACAAACAAAGACTTTTTGCAAGTATGCAAACTCTTTTGGGAAGGAATAAACAAGTCTCATACTGCAAGTTAACCTCATTCAGGATTTGCAGAATAAAGTTTGATGAGGGAAGTGGAGAAAACATAATGCAACATTCAACGAAACCATTTCAGTTTCAACTATATTCAGATATGTTAATGTTGAATAAAAGCCACATATCAATATCAAAAGCGTCAGATTTGACAAAATTGTATGGAGTTCATTTTCAAATGAAAATAAAAATCTCTTCCAACTCATTGTAGATAGCGGTCACATTTGCCTCCAAGTAGATCGTCTTCCAATAAACTAACAGCTGCATATCCCCTGTCTATAAATATGACAGGGAACTCCATTCAGTACTTTACACATGAGTTTACTGTGCAGTCACTAGTGAACGAGATTTGCTTGTTTTATAAAAGTCATATTCAAAGTTTCCATCACTGTGTTTCTGTTCAGTAGAAGCATGAGAAGCCGGAAATTCGTGTTAGACGCATCAATATTGAGTTAGCTCAAGTAGAATATTTAATAATTATCTAAACATTTCGTTTGAAAATATTTTGATGGGAAAGTTTTCATTCTGAAACTCTCAGCTAACTGATACGTCTTTCAAATGAGTTTCATTCAGAAAGAGGGATAAGGATTTCGAATGAAGCATAAGTATAGCAGTACAGTGTTTCTGAAAATAAGATAAGGCCTTGTGGTTGCGGAATCAGAAGATCTTAGTATACGACAATATATGTTGGTGAGGGTTTTGTAGCTGATTTC
Organism: Trichobilharzia szidati; assembly: GCA_944472155.2. Classification (NCBI taxonomy): domain Eukaryota; kingdom Metazoa; phylum Platyhelminthes; class Trematoda; order Strigeidida; family Schistosomatidae; genus Trichobilharzia; species Trichobilharzia szidati. The sequence continues at coordinate 117,312,649 of OX235273.1, read as the reverse complement.
ATTGTTAAAACACCATGAAATGCAAAAAGGAAATTACTCCATACCTGTCTGTACATGTGAGTTGGAATACTCTGCTGAATGTGAAATACACAATGAAAGAACATTATAATAAAGTTTTTTCTATTTCCCAATGAATGAAAAATAAAACGATATTGCTTTTACTGATGTTTCGCTAATTAATGCTTATAGCTTTATCAATGAATGAAAGAACATTTATAAAATTATATTTGTAAAATCTCAGCGAAATTGAAATGATTAATTCCAACGTTTCGTTCGGCAATCTGGTCCGAAGTTCTTCAGGGAAATTAATCGAAATTAACATAACAGAGGTTTATATATGAAAGGAACAACTCTTATTTTTTAAACTTTGTCCAATCATGAGTCATGCAACAGGCATCAACATGTGTAATAAATAAATAAATGATTGGACAAAGTTTAAAAAACAAGAGTTGTTCCTTTTGTATATAAACCTCTGTCATGTTAATTTCGATTAATTTCCCTGAAGAAGTTCGGACCAGATTGCCGAACGAAACGTTGGAATTAATCATTTCAATTTCGCTGAGATTTTACAAATATAATTTTATAAATGTCTAATTCTCACTCAGCGCTCAGTTATTTTGCAACTATCCGGTCGAATCTTGATCACAGTTCATATGAATCAAAGAACATGTTGACACATAATTAACACAACTAACTAACTCTGTTAATCAATTCCAAATTACATCCAAATGCTTCATTTTGAGCGATTACCCAGCCTGTTTTTCATGTATTTTGCTGATCAAATAGTGATCCGTTGTTAACTAACTACCAATATTTATTGAATCTTCGTTCAAGCTCACTACCTTTTCACGAAAATGTAAGTGAAAATATGTTGACGAAAAATATAAGTTATCAATAATGAAATCGAATCAACTCAAAAAATTAACCCTGAAACATTTCACTAATCCAAAGCAGTCAAGGCAGATATTGTAATCATTTACAGGTTTGGTCGACAAACAGTGGCTCATTCATTTACAAACTCAGTCAGCTCACCGTGTAAGACCAGCCTCAGTGAAGTTGGAATGCATGGATGCATGGAATCCTAACAAGCGATTGAATATAATTGTTTAAACGTTGTAGCTTGGAACAGTACGTGAGTACAATGATGCGATCTGTCAAATAATCGCAGATCACAAGACAGGTATCCGTCATCCTTCGTTTTGTACTCAATCTCAAACTGACTTCGATCTGTGATGAGTATCACAAAAGAATTAATCAATTATCAACTGACCAACACTTGAGAATCAATCTACTACAACTTATGGAAGTTCCTGTAGCTTTCACGTGCAATCACTGACCATTAAATAGCGTATTGTGAACTGATGCTCACTGATATTACTTCATGACATTGATGTCATCGTTGAATTCACCACGTTTGCATATAATACCTTCCCTGTGATTTCAAGTAATTCAACGAATAAATCTGCTATTAACAAAGACAATCGCATTCTACAATTAAACAAATCCTATGAATTTGTAAACGTTTAGTAGCTGGCTTAATTTTAAAATCATTGTCACTTAGAAAGCTCCATTACTGAACCCTATGTAAACAGATTCGAACATGTAAATTTTCAGAAGATATTGAATCCAACGTGTGCAGTCAAATGACATAATAATATCCAAATATCACCGATACCTAACCTAATCGAATGAATTTCAAATCATTCGTAAATGCTTCCATGACTTTTATTATACAGTGTGTTTTACATGTATATTGCTGGTCATTTAGTGATCTGTTTTCAACATTCATGGAAACCTTAGACGAATTATTAGTTTCATTTCATGCAGTTTGTCAGTGGAAATATATACTTAGAACAATTAGTTCCTTTTATGAATTTAGATAAAGCAATAAGAAGACGTACCTTACTTATCTGAATCGTGTAATGTATTTGCGCAACACATTTCGAACAATCTGATCACACGGACGGACTTGTCATAGGAATATGTATATATGAAATTAATAAAGAGGTAAGAGCTGATAAAACACACATAGTCAAGGTCAAAGTAACAATGAAGACCACTAAACCAAATAACAGAGGTAATAGTACATCTGCTATGGTATCAAAACAAAATTTACCAAGGAAGGTTTAATGTGATGACGAATTGTTGCTTTGAACTCATAAAGGTGATTTAAACTTTCTAATTGCTAGGGCTTCCACAAACTTTAGGATACGCCCCAAACACGTCTTACAGATAGGTTTAAAAGATGTGTTAACGTCAATTTTATGTCATGTCTCTATGATATGTTTCGCTATTTGGAGCCATTTAGGAATATGCTGTGAAGCCAGCTTTTACTTGCAGAGATCGATGAGTCCTCCCTATGTATGTGTGTCCACACGTACATTCAAATTGTGACATCTTTTTCGCATGTTCTAAGGGCTTAGATAGATATATTGGCTTCACATTCTCAATTATTATGATATTAGCTGCGGCGTTCAGTCTTTGTCTAGTTTTCAAGCTGCTATGATGCCCCATATATGGTAGCTTGATATACACGTCCTTCTTAGGGGCGAGTTGGAGAGTGGATCTTCGTGTTCTGACTACATTATATCTCCTGATGAACTTGTCTGGATAATTGTTATTGACCAGAGTTTGTGTCAACTTTCTTTCTTCTTCATCAAGTGTGTCTTCAGCTTATATTCGCTCGATTCTACTGAAGAGTCACTTCAGACCAACCGCCGAAATATAAATATTTCTGCCTAATGGCAAGCTGAATTCCACATGTCCATTTTTAAGAGGTGAATTTCTGAGTTTTACTTAATAATCTAGAAACTCGATGGGATAGATATTCTTCACCACATGTTTTCCCCTGGTTCTTAAACTGATCGTGTTTTTGGATGAACATCACGTTGACATAAATCATAGCTATCCAATTTTCAACATTTAGGAGAATAAAAGTAATACGCATAAGTTACTGAAAACCACAGTGAGTTATTATGTGGTGTGTTGTCGACCGATTCTCACGGATGATACTAAGTAAAATCGATTCATATTTCGCCGCTTTTCTGTTGACTTCATCAAGTACGCATCGTGGATCTGCCATTTTTACCTTGACAGTGTAGTACGAGATGAAAGTGGGAAAGCCTCGACTAATTCTCGACTAATTCGATGAATAAATCTGCTGTTTGCACAGCCATTCACATTCTCCAAAGTATAAAACTTACTAAAAATACATATTTTTCTTTAATGCTACACGTTGACAATGAAATACGTTTATCTTTTCATGTTTTACTCTCCAAATGAAGCAAATACTTCATGTTTGTTTTATTCTCAGTCAAAGAGTCTACAATGGTCATCCTTAGAATGTTGACAGAGTCACTGTGAGATTACTAGGTGCGTCCTTTGTTTTCGATTTGCATTAGAAAATGTATTTAACAATGATGTGAGGGATGTCAGGCGATATAAGAACCATGTGATGGCTCACCCAGTCCTTGTTTATCTGTGAGCGTTTACACAAATCTAATCTACAAACAAAAACCATTTCATGATCAAGAAAAAGATGAAAACATTGAAGTTAAAACAAAAGCAATTGGATCAATGCGTTCAAAACAAAAAGCAAAAAATATTTTGGAGTAGTAGAAAGCTGGTAGATGGATACATCTACAAAACTGTTGCTGTTTTCTGTGTTTATCCAATCGATTTCATCTTTTCTATTTGTGCCAAGAAATTTATTTTTATTTTTCATGCTGCCGTTTATAACATCTTCTGTTTTAGAAATATTACTAGGCAGCTGGGAGGGGGTTTGTGAAATATGTCATATGTCGCCTGGCACCACTTCTTCAAGAGATAAAAATTATAATGTAAACCAGAGAGAAAGAAGCATCCAGTAATCTCACTTTATTGAATTAGTCGAAGGATCAGAGGTTTTGTTATTTTCATTTTGTACTACAAATGTCGAGTTAAACTGCTAATTCACCATGCAATTCAGAGATGAAAAAAGAAACATGAGTCAACATCTTGGAGTACCATCAGCGAGTATCACTTCACATAATCTCGCGCCATCGATCACCTCTTTTCGTCTAGACTCCAGTAAGTCCCTCTGGCTATCAGTAAATTAAGAGTAGAAGATTTGTTCTGCAGTTTCGGTTAGTGGTTAGTTGATTGATTGTAAAGTGATGTTCAGCATAAAGCATGTTCAGTTTGAGAAGTGCGGTAAAACAGGTGGTCACGAATATTTTATGATTTCTCCCATTCTTTTTCCTGTATTTTCTGTTTTGTTGTTGATATTTCTGAATGTTCCATTTTCTACTTCTGCATACATATAATGAAAAGTGGACATGAGTTGAGGCTTTTGAATATCACATAACAAATAACACTTTTCAGATTATCTCTGTCTTATATTATTACCAGTGAATGGCGCACCCACGTCCATTGTTGATCCCAAAAGGAAAATATCATTCTTGGCGTATCTTGCTATCCACAACACATTTATGTCGATCGACCGTCCCCTTATTTCTTCTTCGTGCTTCTCTCAACCTTTGAGAAACTACACAATTTTAATGTTGAAGTAAAGACATTTGTAATGATCATGTGAATCGACCGAGGTGTTAACTGCCTATTGCCATAATGTCAGTTTGTTTAGAATTTATCATTCGCTTACACTTAGTGGTCTATAAAAACTTGAAATCTGTGACACATTTCCCGCAAACCATACTAGTTGTGGCAATTATTTGTGAGGTGGTGTATACAAATTAAATTGATATTGTCTCCAGTTGCAAAGTGAACTAATTTTGAAATGATTTTTGTCCCAATACGAATTTAAAATTAAGGGAGGTGGGGTAACAATTAGGATTCAATGAACTTAACGAATTTTGATAAAACGCTTCTGCAGAATATTCTATTGACGGGTATGTACTAGGAATAAATATTTTCAATTCCACGAGTGTGTATTGTGTCAAGTTTGTTTTGTTGCAATGAGAGCTCCTATGGTCCATTTTTCAAGCATCTTTACCTTTCCGGCTTAGAAGCTGATATTTGGCAATGGCATGTATAATGAACCTAATTATATCTAAGATATGTGGATGACAATTGTATTGTCTGTGGAATCAAATCAGCCGAATTGAGAAAATGCTTGATACTCATATATCTCACCTATAGATTATGAAAAATGAATTTCTCAAATGATTCTCCAGAGACGAGGTTGAAACCTGAAGTCCACATGTGAAATCAGGTGCTCGTGGAATATCGGAGATCTTGGTTCCGCGGTGAAAGCGTGTGTGTAGGTTGAGTAATGAAAGATCAGTAAGTGTTCATGTATGTCCTCACTACAAATTCGTACCACACAAGTGTACTTTTATTGTACTGTTTATCCGACATTAGAGGCTGATTTGAATGCAATTTACTGAGAGCGTGTATCGTTTAAAGATTGTTCGAGTGAATTTTACACTTTGGAGTATAAAAAATGACCTTGCAAACAGCAGATTTATTCATCGAATCAGTCGAGAAATCAGAGGGTTTCTCACTTCCATGTCTCACTACACTTTTGAGTTAAACGGCAGATCCACGATGCCTCCTTGATGAATTCAGCAGAAAAGCAAAGAAATATGAACAAACATCAGGTAGCATCATCAGCGAGAATCCGTTGACAACACGAAACACAATCAGCAAGAATTATTCGTATAGACTTCAGTGATATTGTGCGGAATTCGCAGTATTTTTTTCAATATCGCACCAAGTTTAATCGAATAGTATTTTTTTAAATTGTAAATATATTAATACTGGATTATTCAATGCAGTTATTCTTTGGTATTTTTAGTGACAGTGAAATAATAAATATCCAAACATTTGTGAATATAATAATGTTAGTAGCTGCGATTGTCAGTTATTTGCGATAGTGTCACCATAGATTCCTGAATGGACATAATAAAAGAACCAATTTTAATGTTATAATTGTTATTGTTTACTTTAATTCCTAGAGGAACATAGGGCTTCAGCCGTGCGTCTCCATTGCGTTCGGTTCTCTGCTAGAGTGTTCATCTGGCTCCAAGTCTGCCCACATCCTTTCATCTCCTCATCACATGACCTCCTCCAAGTCACCCTTGCACTGACGACCAACTCGCCGCTTCCCTTTCGGGTTCCAATCGAGCAATGGCTTGTCTAGTGATGTCACTTAATGGTTTCCTCAGAGTACGGCCAATCCATCTCCATTTCTGCCTGCCTATTTGTTTCACAATCGGTTAGTGGTTGGTTCGCTGTCAGCGATCTCTGTTGCTGATCTTTTCTGGCCGACTATCTGATCTTGAGTAGTACTGAGTTAAGAAAACTGTTGATGAAGGTTTGTAGTTTGTTTTAGATGCTCTTTATGACGCGCCAAGTCTCTGATCAGAATAATAAGTAGAACTGACTTCACATTGGAGTTAAAAATTCGGACCTTATTTTTCATACTGAGTGCTGTTGACCTCGAAACAGACTTGAGAGTAGTGAAAGCTTGTCCTGCTTTTCCGATTCTTGCTTTGATGTCCTCGTCATTTCCGCCTGTAGTTGAGACGACGCTTCCCAGGTAGGTAAAAGAGGTCGTTTCTTTCAAGTTCCTCCCATTTATGCTGATTGTTGTCTGTTAGTGTTGTTGCTGTTGGTGGTGTTGCCCAGGAATCCTCATCACCTCTGTTTTCACCTGAAGTCCTATCTTTGATGCTTCTTCGGCCAAATTGTTACTTCTCACTTGCATATCTTCCATTTTGTGGGAAATCAGACATATATCATCGGCGAAGTCCAGATCCTCCAATTTCTTTTGTGTGAGTTCATTTTATGCCTGTTTCCTCATTGCCCGCTCTTTGTCACATTATCCAGTCCACTGAAATCAGGAAAATCATTGGCGATAGTAGGCAGCCTTGTCTTACTCCTGTCCTCACTTCGAAGGGTTCCGTAAGTTTCCCGTTGTGGATTACTTGGCATGCAGCATTATCGTACAGCTGTTGGATGAGATGTATAATTGTCAGCGGCACACTGTAGTAGCGAAGTAGTTTCCAAATCACCTCTCGATCGACGCTGTCAAAGGTCTTTTCAAAGTCGATGAAGTTGAGATGGAGAGGTGACTGCCACTCCAAGCTTTGTTCAATGATGATCCGTAGTGTGGCGATCTGATCAATACATGACTTGTTTCTCCTGAATCCATCCTGTTCCGGTCGAAGTTTTTCATCCAAGGCATGTTTCATTCTCTCCAAGATGATGCGGCTTAGTATTTTGCTTGGGATGGACAAGAGCATAATTCGGCGCTAGTTCTTGCTGACTAAGTTGAATACCGTCCACTTTACTGATTTTCAATTCATTCTTACTTCTCTAGTTGTTGGTTTTTATAAATGGTTCGCGGAAATCAGGATCAATGTGGCACTGTTTAAGTGGGTGTTTGAAAAGTTTCGGTGTTTAGTCAACGACCAAGCACAAAATGACCAGCAGCACTGTTGAAATGCAAATTACTCAATAGTGTAAGCGAAGCATTTAGAAGTAATCTTATTTTTGATAAGGTGAGTTAATAACCAGTGGTATTTGGATATTAATAATTTCTTTCATCTTTTGCATAGCATTCACTATCTTATACACAAATCAAGATGTGCAGCCTGCTTAAATTACTAGGCTACCCAGATTTCCGACGTATACAATGCATCTTCATTTTTTTAAATGTTATGCAATCATTTTGTCTGTGGATTGCCAAACGTACTAATGATTATTTGTGATCGTTGTGCAGTCTGGTGTTGCACATTCATGCGGCAGCAAGAATATACATCGTAAATGACTATCTTGTTCCTCAGATTTAACAGCATCGCATCATACGACGCACTGTAGATGGCTGTTTCAATTGAGAATCATAGGCTAAGAGACATTACTGTGCAGTTAACCACTTTGAAATTAAAGCAAACTCTGTAAATTTATTGTGTAAAAGAAAGCTATTGCTATTATAACACTGGGTGAACTAATTGCTCTTTGTATTATAGCTTAGAAATCTGACTGAGGATTGAAAAGCACGCAAATGAATCTGACATAACCTCATCTAGTTGACTGGCTCACTAGTTTTCTAGGAGGTCGAAAATTCGGGATAAGATAGAGGGTTAAGCAAAGGGCTAGAGACTCTACAACGAAAAATCAATCCAACCTCTAGTGAAGCTTCAAAGCACCACAAAAATATAAAAAGTAAACATTCACGACTAGGATTGTAGAGACGAAATGACGCGGGCTGATGAAAATCTCAAGCAGCCAGTCAGCTGAGGTGTCTTCTTTTGATTAGAGCAGACATAAGCACTGAGATGTGGAATGTCCGTGAACTGTATGTGGATGGGAAGGCTGCCCAGTCAGCCAAAGAAATGAGAAGAGAGATTTTTTACAGACAACTGTAAACAGTAAAGGACAACATCCCATATGACAACATCGAAACTCTTATGAATGATATAAATGCTTGCTTAAATAAGAACAGATAATACAGGAAGAGAACTCAACATGGGTCGAGAGGCTGTGGCTCGCAAAAATCAATGAGAATGGAGAACTATTCGCAGACTTCTGCTCTTTCAACGATTTGGTGATCGGAGAGAGCGAGTAAAAACACAAGGATATTCTCAAAGCAACATGGATTTCGCCTGACAGACACACCACAGACCAGACAGAATTCATCTAAGTACTGTTTAAGAAAGTGGTAACGCAACCTGTGGGACACAAAGTCGATAGAGGAAGCAGAAGTGGACTCAAAACATCACCTAATTCTAAGAGCTTTCAAGGTGAAGCTGAAATCCCTCAAGACAACTGAAACAGGCCACTGTAATTCAAGTTCAACATTCAGAAACTGAAGGAGGAAACAACAAGAGATGACTTTACTGCAAATCAAATCAGAGCAAAGTCGGTGACACTACGTGGTATGGCTGACGAAACTTGAGTTGAATAACATTGTAATTAACCCTCTGAAAGCGTTGTTCAAGGAAGCGTGTACAACCGTTCTTGAGGGAAAGAAGATACAAGACAAAGGTTAGCTCACAATGAATACCTCCAAGCTAATTGGAGAGAGGAGAAGAGAATGGTGAAAGAGAAGATGACTCAATGCAAAGATAAGCAACAGAAGGGTAAGCTGATTTCAGTGCTGACTGCAATGAGTAAAGAAGTGAAGAAGATAGCTAGGTATGACAATTCTACCACACACTAGCCAGCAAGTGAAGTAGAGCAGGTAAGAAAACAGCACGCAAAACAGACCACAGAACACTATGTCAGATGGGCACCAGGTCTCTATCCTTGAAGAGATCAACCCAGATGGTGATACCAATGAAAGATGTTCGAGGGAAGCCTGAGAACTAAGAAGGATAAACAAATGAAAAAAAATGTGCTGATCACTTCAGAGGACTCTTGAGTCGACCATCACATACATCTTGACCAGAAATATCACCAATAGCACACAGAACAGCCTTTGGACACATATCATTCTAAAAACGCGAAATCATGATTGCAAACATGCTACTGATGTTTGACTGTGCCCAACTCTTTTTCAACTTAATTCATCAGATATATGAAAATGGCACACCTCAAATGATTCACAACGGAGAGCTCAGAGGAAACTTTGCAATGAATACATGAGTGGGGGTAGGCTGTCAATTATCATTAGCGATATACCTGCATGTGGTGGACTCGATCATCCAAGAGACTGCTGGGGGCAAAGAGGAGGGAGTAGGTTAGATCGATAAGGAGACTCGAGAAGAACTGGATATCTCAGATGATATATGTTCAATATCACACAAGCTGGAAGACTTACAGGCGAAAAGAAACAAAATGGCTGAAGAGGCTGGCATCGAATACAGGACTTCAGGTGAACGAAGAGAAGATGGAGGTGTTGAAGAAAAACAAGGAACCAAACAACAGTAAAAACAAACACATCAGTTATAATCAATTGAAGGAAAGTGACAGAGGTAAGTCCCTTCACTTACCTAGCAAAAACACACTTTCAACCAGAAGCACACGGAATGGAGGAAGATGTCAAAGTTATCCAAAATCGGAGAGGCACGATGAGTCTTTATCACCCTGAAACCAATTTGGAAATCTGCCGTCGCTCAGCATAAACAACAATTTTCGGATTCTCAGCACAAATTTGGCGCCGGTTTGATCTTCCATATGAGTTAGAAACTTGATTGGCATGTCACAAACAGTAATTTGAACAAGTTAATGACTTTTATCAATGGCTGCCATGTTTGTTGGTTCCATATTGAAGATCAAGTGGCCGGTCAGAAAGAATTAGCAACAAGAAACTATGAGGACAAAATCCCCAAGGTCCTATTGTTCAACTAAATAAGTAGCAAACAATGGAGATGGATCGAGCATACTTTGAGGAGACCATCGAGAGACATCACGCGTCAGGTGATCACTCGAGTGGACGCTCACTGGGAAAATTTGAGTGTGTCTTCTAAGGGTGATATGCAATATTATAATATTAGAGCTAAGTGTTTTGATAATTCATAAGTAGGAAAATTCCCTGGTTTATGTATGCATTCTACTAGCATTATTAGTTTTAGGCATTAAATTAAACCATTTTGACTCACCCAGTGACGGCTACATTCTGCATATTAATTCCGCTGTGGATTTTTTAACCTTATTCATTATTGTATCTACGGGCTTCTTAATTTCCTCATATGAACCCATCTCAACATGTTTTATGACTTTTTGATATAGTCAGACTTATCGAAGTCTACTATCGAGTTTCCTTTGTCAGCTTTTGTAATGACGATGTTTTTATCTTGTTTTAGTCTAATTAAAGCTAGTCTTTCCGACGCTGTCAAGTTTGATTTTGCCTTCTTTTGATTTTTTAGGGTTAATGCACATTGTGCTCGAACCTCTTCTGCTGTTGTTTTATCTATTGAACCTAGTGCTACTTCTATGTTAGGAATGACATCCTCTAGTTTTAATTTATTAACTGTTTCGTTGAAATTTAGTCATTTCTCCAGTACTTTCATCTCACTGGAGCTTAGTTCCCTTGATGATAGGGTGATCGCCCACTTTGTTTTGTCGATATAGGATGAAGCATTGACGTCAATTTCATTTGCTGTGTTCTTTTCTTCAATAAGTTTGCTGAATTTTTTGATTCGTGTGATTTTTCACTTTCTTAATGCTGATTCTCTAGCTTTTTTGGATGCTTCAAGAATAATTGTACAATCTTTGTCATTGATCATATCTTTGAGTTTGTGTTTGAGTTTTTCAATTTCATTTCGTATATTATTTAGTTTCACAGTAACTCAATGTAATTCTTCTCTTAGACATAATCTACTGACATTTTCGGCAGATGATGTTATTTTGATTGACTTTGTCAAACTGACGCAAGATTCACAAATCATCGGATTTTCAACAGTTGATGTTTACAAAATCATATAGTTCCTAAATATTTACATCTACGTACTCCAATTACTACAATCAAAATAACATCAGCTGCCGAAAATCCAGTGATAATGGCAGTGTTGTTATTTGATTCAAATCAATTCCATATAAAGATGAAACGTCACCCAGAGGAATATTTCTGCTGACTAATTATGCTACTGTTAATATAAAAGTAGCTAAAACTTTTATAAGGTAATTTTCGGAGACATCTTGCAACAATATCACTTCCCTGATCATTTCGTCTGTCGTTGTATCGGATACAAAATAAAGATGTGTGATGTTTTCGAAATGCATTGTATGAAGAAGAAAACATCTAGCGAATAGAAAAATGACCTGTTGTGGACAATGTACTGTCACAGAATATTCATTTAGTTCATGTACGTGATCTTCACGCAATAATAATAATCCTCCACAGCATATCGTGATTTTCAATAAAGCATGCCTCACGTCAAACAAAGGCGACATTCTTAGATTAAATTGTTTGCAATCAACATCAATTAATCCACGACCCTCTGACCAATGCACATTTGAAATGTAATCTTCCTCTGAAGGAATTTCAAATGACACAGCTACTCCTCATATGCTTTCATATTCTATTCGCTCAAGTCCTTGTCAGATGTCGAATCCGTGACAAAACACGAATTTCGTCATTTAGTGGGTAATTATGTCTCAATTTGTATCGTGCTATTCAGGCTTATTCAAAATTACTTAGGTGATATGTACAGATATTGTGTGAGTTATCATCATTCACTGTAACGCTCACTGAATTGAAGTCGTGGTCCTATCCAAATTTTTTTATTCGCTTAGGGTCCCAGTGGAACATATGGATTCCAGCTAAGTGGTGGTTAACAAGCTTAAACAGACACTGACTATCAAAGTTAGGTAAGCGCTTCATACAGAATCAGGCGTCTGAAACTGTGGGGAATGATAAAATGCGAAGGGGAATTGAAAGCTTGTTGGCCGTCGTGAGGAGCTTTGAACAGGGTGGAAGAGATGTGTGGCTGAATGCATGGAATGAATGACAATAATAATTTACATGGAAGGGATTGAGACTAGAAGAACATTTCACAGATGGCTTATTCATTCCTAATATATTATCCCTTCATATGAAAAAATGTATCTTTTGACTATTATTATTATTATTGTCGAATCAACAAATTTAATTGAACTACAACGTCTTACTAATCTGCATATTTGCACTACGCATTCTCACGGACTGTGGGAATTTTCACATCTCTCAAAACATTCAATTCCATTTCAAGACGGATTGCAAAACACTTCGCTTATTAAAACTGAAGGAATTGTTGCAGTCTCACATGTTCGTTGGAGAGATTTTTAACTGGAACTGCTGAAAATAGGGAGAAATACAAATTTACAATTTCTCCTTTCTGGAATATTACTGTTGGTGAAAATTTAGATGGAATAGGCTGGATACACGGACAATACAGATATATACTTATCAAAAGTTTGATTTCTAAACATCTGCTTCAGCATAAAAGTCCACCTAGAAATAGAATGATCGGCCCTGCTAATTTACATAACCTTGAAGAATCTTCAGTCATCGCATTGCATTCATTAGCATGCAGTGTCACAATAGATGGGCTGGGACAGGGTGAGAGTATTAAAAAGTAATAAAGTTGGGTGGGGAGAGAGGTTAATCACGAAAGCTTTCTTTATCGATGCAACATCACACACGTACAATCGAAATGACGCAACGCTCATACCGGAAAAATATAGGAAGTGGCGACAAACAACAAAGGAAAATTGGAGAGAGTGGAAGAGAGAAAACTACATAAGACAAAGTATGAAGTGGTGTGATTCAATCAGTCAGATTATGAGGTGTAATTTAACGCCGAAACGTCACCCAGCTTTTTGATACTGCATCACTGTGTGTGACATTTTGAATAATATTATCTAATATGAAATTACATCCTACTGCAGTGAACAAGATCTACACTTACATTTATGAACATTAGAGCGACTTATTAAGCGTTAGTAGAAAAGGCTAACCCTAAAGTTTAGTTCAAAATTCGGTGTATAATTACTTGCAAACAAACTACAAATTTTGTCAAATCAGGATTTATTAAATTCATCAAGTTTCAGTAGAAATGTTCAGTGGAGCACTCTACATTCAGGGTTTTGCATTAGAAGATATAAGACTGAAAGACACATGACTTCCATTGAATTAGTTACGCGAAACTACATGTGTGTATGTCTTTCATATAGATAATGTAGAAGGAGTATAAAGGATTTAAATTAAGATAAAATGCATTGCGGTTCAATTGTGTCACTTAAATAAACACTTAGTTATCAGACAGAGAATCGCAAAATGCTTAATATTGATAATGATAATAGTATTCGTAACAACAATAATGTTAAACGAGTTAAGATAATGGTACCGATAAAGAGTAATTTTTAGTGGATCATGAATAATTATAAGGGGTAGAATAAAATATATAAAACAGTAAAGGGGATAAAAATTACAGGTAATAAGTAAGAAATAGTACCACAGCAGATTTATAGTGACCACTATTCTCTTCTTTACACAGAGGTTGGGTTAATAATCCTTAATTCCACAATCCTCTACATTTGCAAGCATCTTCCTGTTTGTTCGTCTGCTAACAACAACGAATTACTTGACAGGGTCAATTTTATGCGCTTATTTAACAAGGTGCACTGATATTTAACTCCTTGGCGCTTTAACCGCAACTTTTTTCAACCTCCTTGGCAAATGCCCCAACATGCAAGTAAACGACCATCGTTTTGTACGACCAATGTATTCGCTCCTAGAATCACGCTCAAAATGATACAAGCAATTTGAAGTGTGTAGAATTTGCTATAATCAAAAATAAAAAAACAAGTATTGGAAAGAGCCTTTGAAGAGCATATTTTGAAGGGAGTGGTATTCATCAGTGTATTATCTTTGAAAATGTGAAAAACATAATGCCTTTTCTGATATATGAAGGAGACAGACGGTCGTTGACGAAATGACAGACATTTTTGAGCATATTACTCGCAGTGGTTAGCTTTACGTTTTATTAATTAGAGTCATAATGATGGAGACTTTTAGCTCAAATAGATGTGCTCGTGTACTCTGCTGCTTCACACCATCTTCCTTGATTACTTCAATTTGTCCTGGGCTTTTGAAATTCTCCACTAGGTCTTGAGACATCTCTCCTCGTTTTCTGCCACTTCATATATTCAGGTAGTCAAATTTGTAGCCATAACGATGAATTGAAAAGGCATGTTCAAGATGTCCAACTTGGAAATAATTATATTGTGTCACTTCATAGTAAATAGTATAATGTATAATTTCCCATTGTTTTGAAGTGAATATTTTTATTTCACCTTTTTAATTTTTTTAAATTCAACTAAGTGTGTGTTAAAGTTTGCCAGTGAGTGGAAATAATAAAGTGCTATAATATGATATTGGTGTATAGGATTATGAGTCACAGTTGTTTGGATATATGAATGAATATCTAACTAACTAAATAAATAAATACAGGTCAAGCTAAGTTCAATAGATGACATGTGTGAAATAGATGATCGGAAAATAAAGTACATTCGGAAAAATGAATATGTGAATATAATATGATGGAGGCATAGGATGAGTGAAACGTTGTCAAAAAAGCGCAGTAGACAAAATGTTAGAATATGACATAACATAATGTGAAATGAAGTGACATAAAACAAATAGAAAACCAAAACAAGTGATGCAGCGAAAAGACTCTTTTCAACAACGAATTTATCATCAAGCTGTACAATCGTATATACACATATGGCTTTTAAGAAATTATATCCAGTGATGGAATTGAATCATAGGTGTGAATGCATAAAATAATAATAATAATATGAAATGCAATTAAATCTAAAATGTTCGTGATTATAATCATAGTTAAATGTCAAGTAACAAAATAATTAATGTCATATATAGAATAATTCATAGGATAGATAGAACTTGGAAAAGGGTGTGAAATAACCGAATAAGTAGACGAATCGAATAAAACAGAAACGTTACTTGATATTGTGTGAAATTTGATAGCATAGAATTTAACGTTGTAAAAAAGAATTGATTTAGAATGACAAGTGGAACAAGTGAAACAATACCGGGGACAGTTCGAAGTGAGAATAGTAATATTAAAATCTCATTGAGTCATAAAAAGGAAAAGAAGACAAAAAGACAAAATGAAAAATGAAAAATTGGTAGAGCTAAAATATGATTGGAGATTACCATACTTAAGCATAGAGGGACTAAGATCATGAAAGTTGTAGGGGTTAAACGAACTTTTCCTGTACACAGAGATCTGGCTTTTCTGTCTCGAAAGTAACGGCTTCAGCAATACAGATGAGTCGAGAACGTAGTGATTTGGGTAAATTACTTTTTGCCTTGTAGGTGACTTTAAAGGGGGAGGCTACGGAAATACGGTAATCATTATTGACCAGATGTTCAATAATCGCGCTTCTTATTGCTCCACTTCCACCTTTTCGTAACCATGCATTAGTGTTCTTGTACCCTCTTGGACAAAACTAGAGTCAAACGACCGATATACACATGTCCACATGAGCAGGTGAATTGATAAACACACATAGAGTTGGTCAACTGCGGGATCTTGTCCTTCAGGTTATTAAACAGCAATGGTCGACTAGTAAAGGCTATTCTCAGAGATGCAGCAGGGAATGTTCTTTTCAGGGACTGTGATATCCTTCTTTTCATAATATCAGAAGCTAAGTCCTCTTTGAATTCCAAGCTCATGTAAAGTTTTTTTCTTGAGTGCGGATGATAATTCCCGTGTATAGTATTTGAATACCTATAAAACGTGGTGGAAATCCATTTAGTATTAGGATTTTGCTCAATAGATTTAACTCATCCTCCAAAGTATCGGGGCTAAATATACTGCGAATGTGAGTTTCAAGTGACCGGACAAGGTTTCATTTTCGATCAATGGGTACCCAGCTGTAGAAATTTGTCAGTTGACCATTCCATGACAGCTTTTGATAAATCGGTCTCTTCAGAGTTCCATCGGTCCTCCTTGATAAGTTCACATCGAGGAAATGAATGCTAGACTCGTTCGTCACTTCGAGTGTGAATTTTATCGCAGGATGGCAACCATTAAAAACATTCAATATATTATGCAAATTACAATCAGTATTACAAATAATTGTAGTAAAAACCACTATAAGTTCCATATTAGACCACCTGGTCGAAACTAGCAACAAAGCTATACCATCGATCAGGTACCAAATAAAATGCACATAGCATCCAGCTACCGAATTCTCCAAACAGCAGGAACTATTGCAATTCGCTTGAAACAACTGGTATTTGTGTACAGAAGAAACAGGTCTAACCAGCCTCGTCATTACATTTGCATTAACTAACCTTCTTTTTCTTGTTTAAACGTATTTGTTAACCCACACACTGACACATATACGATGCAAGTTCTTTCTCTACCCGCGTCCTTATCATGATCATTCATCCATTTGAAGTTTACAACCGATGGGAATACCGTTTATTATGAAAATTATTTAGGAGTATCTATCACTTTGCATTCGTTTCCATTCCTAATCATTTATTTATGATACTGGTATTCACTTTAGTATTACACTTATACCTATCACCATATATATATATATATATATATATTGAACTTTGACAAATTAACAGTCTATTGGCAAATAACTTTTGGAATTCGAATACCAGTGATTCGATGTTGCTGTTTAAAAATCGCTGATGTTGTCGGTAAAAAGAAATTCAGTTTGAAGTAGTGACCAGTTGAGTTCAGCAGGTTAAGTGTGAAGACAAACAATCACCAGAGAAATTGGCTAGTGCTGGCTCTGTCATAAATTGGCATGAGTTGGAATTCCTGAGTCATTGCATATTGTCCTAGTGGCCTAATGCACTACGAGCTCACTTTCTATTCATAAGGGCCTGGTTGAACTTCCCGTGGGTGAGTATTGCTAAAGAGTCTCAAACCAAGACAAGACGGCGGTTCAGTACTCCCAGGACTTCAAATGGTTCTCCAACCAATGTGGGCTCATAATGAAATCTTATAACCCATCGATTAAATCCCTATCAATGTATACCTGAAAATCATTCTTTGATTATAACGATAAATATAACTGTAGAACCTGATGATGAAGTTATCGCAAAGAATAATCTTCGATTTCATACATTTATTCCCTTTAATGAATTCGAATAAAGCAAAATAAAGTGGTAACACCAGTGTTTATTTCGTTGATTTCTCATCATCTGATTACAGGCAAAAGTCATTAGTAAGTATATCTACAGAAACAATTATGACACATCTGCACAGAGTTTATTCTTGAACAAAAATCAATCAATATGTGCATACAATGCTAGTAATAATAATAATGAACACGTTATCACACGTAATGTAAACTTTCGATAATGCGTAATCAGATGAGAGTGTGAAAATATCCAGTTACCAGTGCAAGGAGAGACTGATAACCGCTTCTTGGTGGACGCATAAATCGGGTTTCAGGATCTTGATGGAGATTGCTTCGTCAAATTAAAGGTGAATTGAACTCTCTTGCCTACTGATAACTTTAAACGATCTTGCGACGTCCACTTCATTACCAATGTCAAGGAGATGCTTGGCGGTGGCATTTGTTCTCTTTACACATAGGCTTTTTGGTATATGTTCAGAAATTGGAGATTTTACCTTTTTGCAATTTCACGTCAGTTCCACACAAATACATCTGTATGAAGTGTTCCTAAAACTTTCACAATCAATGTCTATTCAAGCTTTTTAACCACCACGTGTCTAACGTCTAACCAAATGGTTATGATTAATAATAAATTCACTCCTGTCTGCGACCATGTAATTGACTGGCGCTTTTGTTTTGTATTGAATTTCGCTATGAGACTGTTTATTCAATACTCCAGCAGGCACTCTAGAAGCTTTCAAGTTGCTGCAGTTCTAATGCGAGTTACTGATATAGTCCATTGAATTTTTGGAATGAACACTGAACTACTCATGAGTAGTATAGTCAAATTAGGAAATAGAATCTGGATGAAGGGATTTTATATCAGTTTTATATGATGCAATACATACATACACTTCTGTGTGTTGATGGGAACAAATAATGAAAATTTATTTGAGAAGCACGATAGGATACATATTTTGAGCGTTATGACTGATGGTCACAATTCACAAAATGTAGGTATATGTCACGACAGTGATTTTAAAGCATTAGTCGACTTCACACAAACAGGCAAATCAACTTGGGACACAATTACCCAATAAATGGTTCTCTAACTGATGTCAGCTCATGATGAAATCCTCCACGCAATCAAACAAAATCCCTACAAAACCAATACTTGAAAATTAATCTAATGCTCACTAGTGACTGGCCCTATTCAGGCAGTTAACCTGGGGTTCTAGTGGGAAGCCGTGACCAGTAGGGTACAGCAGGTTGGAGATGAGGCAGTAACTCATCTGAGAAGACATTGCGAAATGGTCGCGCTATGTCGTGAATTGGCAGAAGTTAGAATTCAAGGACCATTGGATCGGGTCCCAGTGGCTCAATGGTCTACGAGCTCGCCTTGTAACCAGAAGGTCCTGGGTTCGAATCCTGGTGGGTGCGTACTGATGATGAGTCCCAAACTAGGACGAAACAGCTGTCCAGTACTCCCAGGTTTTCCAGTGGTTCTCTAACTAATGTCAGCTCATGATGAAATCCTCCACGCAATCAAACAAAATCCCTACAAAACCAATACTTGACAAAATTTGTGTTTCTTCATGTGTTGAGCGGCTGACATTGACTTAGTTGAAGAAAATCTGAAAGCGCATCAGAAGTTGTGGAGCCATTTGCAATTGATTCGGAGGACGAAATAAACTTGAGATATGCTGCTTCCAGTCAGTCATGGACTAGACAATGTTCACGATGCATCCATAATTTTCTGATGCGTAGATTCTGCTGCGAATTCCGCCTTGGTACATCCGATTGATGTGGTGAATTATTTATTGGAAATCACGTATAAATTTGACACGATCCGCCGTTGAGCACTGTTTTCATGTGAAGATCCTGCACAATAAGTAAATAAGTATTTCGCTGTTTGAAATCGCTGAGAATTCTGTTCCATGTGATGACACACTGTTCAGAATCAAATCATATTTTTTGTTCATTACAAAGAATTTTAACATAAGTGGTTACTTAGAAAATGCTTAGCATGAAATTTTGACAACTCAATGTGATTTGATTTACAAATATGGTCGTTGCCAAAATTACGCTCATGTGTTCACAACCAACTCACGGAAATCATAAGAAAGAGGTTGAAGAACACTTCGTAATAGTTGTTATTTATCGGTATGACATGTTTACAAATATGCAGAAAAAGTTATTTCTTCTTTTAACATTCAAGAGTAAGAAGCATGTTGACGAAATGAGAGACATTTCGAATTATATCTCTGAAAGTGATTACTTTTACACTTTAATATAGAGAGGCGCTGCATGGTCACCTAGTCTCATTTTAATGACATAATAATGTAAGCAAAAGAAACTGATCGACCAATTGAGGTAGCTTATTCAAATTGTCTCACTAAGAAATTTGTCCACTGTGCAGTGTCACAGTAAATAATCAAAGACAATCTGACGATGTTTAAGATTTAACTTTTTTACTCCGCTTTGTTATATATGCATTATACTCGGACCGATATTTTTGAAGCACCACAATTTTCATGGATAAGTGCGAATTAGGTCACCTGAAAACATTGTGTGGTGTGACAGAAGTTATTATAATTGATTAAAAATGCCCATTAAAATTTTCAAAACAATAGACACTGAACAAAGAGAACTCTTTTCGATAAATTCATCATCAGGTTCCACAATTATATATACATTATAATGCATAAATGAATTAGTCTTATGAACGACATTAATGTTTAAATAACATCAAATCAATATTATTGATAAATTATAGCTGAACAGCATCAACATCAAATAAACTGAATGTCAAAAGAATTAGGAAACGTAATGGTACAAATTCATGAGTTTATAGTCTCTACTGAGGGCCAGGGCAGTAGTAGGGGCTGGACTTGTTTCTTTTGGACACAGAGCGCTGGTTGTTTGAGGCGAATTGCAATAGCCTCTGCTGTTTGGAGTAAGCGGTGCTTCGACGATTTTGGTAGTTTGTTAGGCACCCGGTATATTATGGAGAAGGATTCGTCTACGCTGGCTTTGTGACCGGTTTGCACCAGATGGTCTAATATCGAGCTGTTAATACTTTTAACTACACCTTTACTTAGCCATAGTGGGATATGTTCCCGAGCACGAAACATCAAGTTCCCAGAGCAACGGCCAACATAACTCGCTCCACAAGCGCAGTTGAATTGATAAATACAATTTGAAGTGGCCAGTCTAGGTACTTCATCTTTCAGTCGAGGTAGCACCATCTGTCTTGTAGAGAATAATATGTGTAGTTCGCCAGCATTAAAAGTCCTTTGAACTGCTTTTCTTAATTTCTTTGTAATTAACTCACTTGGTTTATCGCCCTTGAATTGTAGTCGTATATAAATGGGCTTCTTGTTTACAGATAGTGGGTCGTCCTTTTCGGCCTTCTTCGTCATATGTTTGTTGATAAACTTGTCAGGATAACCATTTTCAATTAAAGTATCATATACAATGTTTAATTCATCTTTAATTACTTCTTCAGAGCATATAGCTCTAACTCTGTGGCTAAGGGTCTTCACCAAATTCCTCTTGTATTTGATGGGAACGAAGCTATGAAAGTGTGTATATTGTCCCGTCCAAGTACTTTTTCTATGTAAATTTCTTTTTATGCCTCCGTCTGGTTTTCTTGTAAGTAGGACATCGAGGAAGGAAATTCTGTCTTGGGATTCCTCCTCGCATGTGAATTTCATAGCCGGATGTACTTCATTGAATTCAGTAATTATTGTACTCTTATTGGAACCATTATCACAAAGAATGAAGGTGTCATCCATATATCAAATATATATATATCCATATATCATATATATATCAACCTAATTCATTCGCTCTGCTCTCGGATAAGGAAAATTTTGTAGTTCTGACTCCGTTGACTCGCAACTTGATTTCTTAAAAGCCACTCTCGCAGAAAACGGTTACCCTAACCGATTTATTGACAGCAACATGAAAGATAAGCAGTCTAAACTGGCAACCGACACAGTTCCAAAGAAAACCTTATTCATGAACTTGGAATTCAAAGGTGATCAAGCCTCAGATATGCTCAAAAATCGTCTCTCTAAATCAGTCAGTAAGACGTTCTTTGCAGCGAAATTACATATGGAGTTCACTAGCCGCAAGTTGTTCTCTACCTCTGTAAAAGATAAGCTCCCCCATCTGGCCGCCTCAATGTGCATTTTTCAGTTCACCTGCTCTGGTGGAGCAAGATACATTGGCCGTAGTCAGAGGACGCTTTCCACACGGATACTAGAACATATTCCAACATGGTTTTACAAGGGAGAAAGGAAGTGTGTGCGGAGCTCTATTTTAGAACACCTGATCGACTTCTGTCACTCTGTCAACCCTGACCATGATTTAGAGATCATATATAGAATCCATTCTACCTTCCCGCTTTTTCTTCATTACAGACATCTAAAGACAGCTGAGGCCTTCGCAATTCATGACTTTAAGCCAGACCTTTGTACAAAAGAAGTATGTACAATCCCTACTTCTGCCTTGGCCGTCGAGGGATAGACATTCATTTATTTTGTTTATTTAGTTGTTCTATGTACTTTTCCCTTATAACTACGATTATTATTATCATTATTATTATTACTGTTCTCACTATGATTCTTTTCCACTTGACCCACTTGTCATTCTAAACCCAAAATTACTAATTTTCATATTTTTATCTTAACAATCTTATTACATTTCACACCATGTTATGTAACATTTTATATTCTTCTACTAATCATATAATTATGTACCCCTTTCCAAAATCTATACACCCACCTTATGTATTATTCTATATACGACATTAATTATTTCGCCACTTGACATAAAACCATGATTATAATCACAAATATTTTGGTTGCATTTCATACTACTGCTATTATTATTTCATGTATTCACACCTTTGACCTAATTCCCTCACCGGATATGATTTTTATAAAAAACCATTTGTATATACGATTGTACAGCTTGATAATAAATTCGTTGAAGAGTCTCTTCACTTACTATTTTGTTCCTAATGCTACAATATGAATTATTAAATTACTAAAATATTTGATATAAGAATAAAACTTGGGCACTGTGGTAGAGTGTAATTCCATTATGGGTAAATTTTATTTTGATAGAGTCTCACAGTGTTATACAGTAATATTTACTGATGACGTTTCGAGCACAATTTATTGCTCATAATCATATCAAGGTAATCACACGACTTCCTAAATTCATTTATATAGTTCCATTATTTTTCACTTGATTTCCACTTGATTTGATTGGTAGTGTTATTTTCCATATTTCGGGTATTAGTGATGATTCATTCCTATTGCACGTGTTGGGTGTAGATTCGATGAACAAAGATTCAGTAATCAACCTCTCTCTCCACCTACCTAGATTACTTTTTAGAATTTTAACCCTCTCCCACCCTATTGTGTGGTTGTGTGTTAATGCATGCATTGCAATTGCCGAGCTTTTTTCTAAATTACTTATCTTTTCTGGGTCAACCATTCTTATCTTAGCTAAATTCTTATGTTCTGACAATCTGACTATTCCTGACCTACTAGTTTGACCTATGTAGTTGACCTCACAGTCATTGCAGGGTATTTTGTAAATTATATTATTTTGTCTTATTGGGTCCACTGGGTCCTTTAACCTACAGAGCTTGTCCCTGAGTGAGTTTGTAGGTTTAAATGCCACCCTAATTCCTGCTTTATTTAGAATCCTACGTAGGGTCTCAGATGTCCCCTCTTTATATGGTATAACTGTCGATGACTTATATTCTCTCTTATTTATGTTATCATTATTAGTTCCACAATTATTTTTATTTTTATTTTGTTTCTGGCCTTTAGTTATCTTCCTAATGAATTTTAAAGGATAATTATTCAACACCAACGCTTCTTCTATCTGTTTTATCTCGTCGTTTAGGTCTTTTTTTGTGCTACTTAGTGCTATGGCTCGGTTTGTTAGACACTTAACTAAGCCTGCCTTAACAGTTAACGGATGCGACGAATTAAAATCTAAATATCTATTAGAATGCGTTGGTTTTCTATACACACTAGTGTGAAGTTTACCTTCTTCTATTCGTTTTATTTTACAATCTAGCATAGCCAACTCTCCTTTATAAAAGCGATCGTGCAACTCTGTGATTGAGTGTGCCGAATGAAGTCTCTCCTCTTAACGTCTTCTCTTTTTCATATGAGCTATTTTCATCTGTTTATTGGTGCATAAAATCAAAATAACGTTGAACAATGCACAGATTCCAAAATGTGTATAAAGATTCTGAATCCTCACTGCTTTCATACTACTCATAAGTAGTTTGCTAGTCATTAAATTTTTTAATCGCATTAATAGGTGTACGTGGCGGCCTGCTTGAACATAGGGCTACCAAAAATTCCACCTTACAACATTTTGCGAAACTGCTTTGGTTTGCTCTTTTAATTTTTTTTGAACTTATCAATAATGTGTCCCAATCGCATTATATATAATCGCACATTTTTAAAATCACTACAACCTACTGCGTTGTGTCACCCACAAAAAGTAAGAAAAAAGCATCAATGTGGATGGCAGCGTGCACTGAAACGTACACAAATTAATCAAATGACTGTTCCTGAAGTCGTTAACACTAATTGTAGATCCCTGTCCAACAAAATGGATTATCTTCAATCCCTAATGTATTCTAATGTTTATCGAAACGCTGGCGTTTTAGCAATACAAGAGACTTGGCTGCACCAGCATTATGATGATAATCTAGTTTCATTAAATGGATATAAAGATAGAAAAAGTTCTAAGAAAAAATGTGGAGGAGGGGTAGCCACTTTTATAAACACAAGTTGGTCTACATCAGATCACGTTTGCTTCAATTATTCTAATGACAATATAGACTGCATAACCGTCAGGTGTCGCCCAAAACACTTAAGTAAATATTCTTACATATACATAACAAATATCTACATAACACCTAATTGTAGCCTTTCAAATATAGTTACGTTTGCAGATGAATTTGCAGAATTCGCTGCTCCTGCATTCGGAAACTCGCTGTCTATAGTCTGTGGTGATTTTAATTCATGTGATCACAGCTTTCTTACTTCACTTGGTCATGAGAATCTAGTCAAGTTTAATACACGTTTGGACAAATCACTAGACCTTGTTTTCATGAACGACCGTGATGTATATGAAACCCGAAGGAGAGCTCCTTTGCTAAACTCTGACCACTGCATTATTCGTATTTTACCGAAAGTGTACGGCAAGTTACAACAAAAATTGTCCAGTCATTTAACAAAAAAGATACATGAACGTTCATATTCCCATGAAAACATTCTAGCACTAGGAAGCATGTTGTATGATACCAACTGGGAACTATTTACTGACGATAAGTTGGATGCTACTGTCTCTAATATAACCGATTATCTGAAGTTTTGCTTGGATATTTGCTGTCCATATGAAACACTGTTTTTGAGATTTGACAGAATCTCTTCTTTGCAGCTGAAGAAACTTAGAAGACAACAAGAGAAGTTGTATAAGAATTGTGATAATACTGGTGTCCGTAAAATAAACACCCTTATAAAAATTGAAATAGAAAGGTTGAACAGACTATATAATGAAAAATTTTTATCATGTAAAAATCCTTCAAACATTTGGAAACTTTTCAATAAACTTACAAGTAAAAAACAAATGTCTGTTGATGCTTATTCTGATGTTAATGCTCTAAACAAATCATTTATCATGAAACAAATTAATATGGTTGTACCTGATGTACCTAGTCAAGATAATGGTCATTTTCCGGGTTTCAAAGAAAAGGATGTATTATTATGTTTGAAATCTTTAAATCCAACACACAGCCTTGGTCCAGATGATGTATCAGGCATTCTTCTTCAAAAGTGAGCAGACATCTTGTGTCATCCTTTCACTCAAATCTTTAATGCATCATTTAACAAGGAAACGGTACCTGCTGACTGGAAAGAAATCAAGGTTGTCCCTGTACAGAAATCATCTTCTGGAGCAGGTTTTAAAGTTTAGACCGGTCTATATAACATCTTTTTTGAAAACTATGGAGAAACTTCTTTTGAATATTCTTAAACCTTCTTTAAAAGCTTTTAGTGACCCTAAGCAGTTTGCTTATGAGTGTGGAAGAAGTACATTAGATGCAGCCATTGTACTACACCACAATATTGTTTCCTGCCTTGGTAAGGGTGCTAAGTTCGTTCACACAGCTTTTGTAGACTATACTGCAGCTTTCGACTCTGCCCCTAGGACACTTTTATTAGGAAAGATTATTTCAGCACAGACAGAGTCCTGGGCAAGTAGATGGCTGTCTTCTTATTTTAAGGATAAGAAACAGCATACTGTTTTGGCTGGAAAGCGCTCCACTTCTCAGCTAACTGAAAGTGATGTGCCTCAAGGTGCGGTACTTTCTCCATTTCTTTTCTCTTTCTTTTTGCATGACCTTCCGAACTCACCTAAAGTTAACTTCATTAAGTATGCTGATGATCTGACCGTTTCTGTCCCTGTAGTTTCCACATCGGATTGTTCCCATATGAATGGCTTCTTAGCTGAAGTTGAGGATTGGTCTGGCTCAAATGGTCTTAAACTAAATCCAACTAAATGTAATACTGTTGATTTCAGCTTGAGAAGTGAAAAAGATATGCATGGATTGATCCAATCTCATGATTGTTGTAATATTGATGGTACCATGATAGAGAGTAAGTCAAGTGTTTCTTATCTTGGCATTAGTTTCTCTTCAAACCTTTGCTGGTCGTCCCATATACTTATAGTTTCTAAGAAAGTTTTCCGTCTGACTTATTACATAAAGAAGTTCAGCCACTCAGGTATAACCCAATCTCTTCTCATACAATTTATTAATTCATGTGTTTTGCCCATCATTCTTTATTGTTCTCCATTATTCTTCCCTGAGCTACTCAAAAAAGACCATATAATACTACGAAGAACATTGAAGGCTGTAAATAGGGTCAGTGCTATCCTTTTGACTCAACTAACTGACGATGTTGTCAATAGGCATAGGAATTCTTGTAAACACTTAGCTAAAGTTATCTTGTCTGATAGTGAACATCCTCTTTATTCACATTTGTTTCCTTGTATCTCTTCGGGTAAGACCAGAAGAAATTTCATAAACATTTATGCTCGTACTACAAAATATAAAAATTCGACCGTACCATATTTGGCACGAGTATTGTGTGAAGAGACGAATATCATAAAAGAACTTTCACAACTTTTAAATCAATAACTAAACTATAAAATGTAATGATGCATATTAATGCATGTGTTATTTGTTATATTATTTATTTATTATTCACTATGACCTAGGAATGGTGTGATTTTGTTGAGGTTTTATTTTTTCCTATTAACTATCAATATTTAAACATTTTATACATTTATGTAATAATAAACAGAGCTAAACCATTGCAATATGTAAAATGAAACGCTGAAAATTCCATGCTGTAAATTGTTATTGTTGAGGAATAAAGTGATTATTATTATTAATATCATGATATCACTTGAAATGAATACAGATTGAAAATTGTCCTAAACAAGTCTCAGATTCGGCTGCCTATCTTATACAGTGGAGAATACAGTTGAGTAAAGCTGAGTAACGAACGCAGTT
Source organism: Trichobilharzia szidati (assembly GCA_944472155.2). Lineage (NCBI taxonomy): Eukaryota > Metazoa > Platyhelminthes > Trematoda > Strigeidida > Schistosomatidae > Trichobilharzia > Trichobilharzia szidati. The sequence continues at coordinate 117,285,489 of OX235273.1, read as the reverse complement.
CCTTTCATAAGACACTGGTAAAGTTTTAGTCAACCACCACTTAGGACGTTTGAACTAAATCATCCTATGAGGTATCAAAAACATTTGAAGTCTAAGTAATAGCTACTGACACTCTTAGCTGAAACATTGACATATATAAAAATAGCAAAGTTAAGAGATGGAAATCAATAAACGCATAAGCAGTTGAAAAGTCCTCTTGTGTCTCTGCATTTATTTGGTAGTCGTCATGATATTCAAAGTCTTTTTTTTTACAAAATAAACTTTGTCCGCTGTTGTTTTGCAGCGTCCTTCAAAACTCAGCAGTAAAACTGTGACGTATCCTAACTTCTATGTGTTACAACATGTATAACTGTCATGTCTTACATTATCAATTTTCTACATCTTGACGGCCTATTTGAACTGCATTGTAAATCAGTATTTGCTGTACATATATTAGCGACTGTATTTTTTATTACTTAAAAAGAAGACGAAATCTTTTTTTATTACTTTGACACACGTAGATGTTTCAGTTAGAAAGCGCTGCTCTATAAGTTAAAATGAACGTCGAAATTTGTATTTTGAGTTCAACCGAATCGCACGCAAAAATATAACTGGCTTTGTGTACTCCCAATGTAGACTCTACAAAATAAGAAATCTTCATAAAAATGTAGGTAGCGTTAGTGTTTGTATAATATTTCATACGTTTAAATTAAACTCTGAGTGAGGATGGTCATGAGAAATGAAATATACAAAGGGTTTTATCCATTTTAGCAGAAAGGAAGATGATACATTTACCTAGTTTCGACTTATACAGTTAGTTTGCAGTACATGTAATTATCATCGTAGATTTAGGAGAAGTCTGCAAGAATGTCGAATTGTTTACTTGCAGCAGATACAAAATGCAGTTTGACTACAGAGATATGACGTGTATTTACCAGGAAGTATTCTCCAGTCATTTATCGACGTTTATTTGCCTTAACAGATACTAAGAAAGTGGGGCTCACATTCACTTGTCCCTGTGATTTTGGTTCTAGGTAGAAAGCGATATTTTACTTCATTGATTAGACAGTGAAACTCATCTTTCTGTCTCTTTAGTGAACATCTTCAGATGAATAAACGAACCCACAGTATAATCGGATCTTCTTCAAGGCAACCGAGATTATCAGATACCAAAGACTGACAAAATGCAAAATCAAACGATTTCACAAATTCTCAGTTTCGGATAGAAAATAGTGATCTGTCAAAATATATAAACACTCCATAAACCCTGTCAGATAATATGAGCTCTTACTTTGAATGATACATTGATCCTCAGACGATTAACAAATACGTTGTTTATATTCTGTTAACCCATTTCAGTTCTGATCGATTTCCATTTAGCTTTAGTTAATGTATGCAGTATGATAACGATACGAAGCGAATGACAACGAGATAAACTGAGTCGGATTTAGAAAAAGTGTTTATAATGCTAATCATGAGATTTTATGGTTTCCTTGTGTGTGACAGGTAGCTGACCATACAGTAGCAGGTAAATCCATGAAAGCACAGTGTAATGAACAAATAAGAGGTTTTAATCTTTGAGTGGACAGGTGACACACATCTGATTGTGAAACAAAGGGGGGAGGTAGCCACATGAAATTGAAAACCTCTGAACAAAACTTGTACGTATGAGCGGTAGTGACACCCAGAAGAAGTTCGCAAGACACGAACTTTAGTCGCTATAGTGTTTCTGGATTCTTTGCAATGAGTTGTTTTAGCAAAGCATAATTTCTTAATAGTAAAAGTTGCCTAATTTAATTCGTGAATTACTAAATTTACAAGTATCCCAATAATTTGTCAAATTTCCCCAATCTCCTTATGTGTGCAAATTCTCTTCATAAAGTACCAATAAGCGATACCTACAACTTATTTAAATGCCAAATTTCATAATTTTTTTCAGAATAATTCAGGTGTCAGTGCCTCGTCTTAGCCCTTATTAGACTTTATAATTTCCCTTTGTTCGACTTATTGAAACATGTTACAGCTGAAGTTTCATTTATTCATAAAACTGTGTTGATGGTTCGCATCTCATAACAGATAGAACAGTGGAATAAAAAATAAATGAATAAATTTCAATTCATTATTTCTTTGGTTCCACTCAATAACAAATGCTGAAAAGTTCATCTTGAATGGACTATCTCAATTCTCGGGTAGATTATTTTGATGTTATCTCTTACTAAAATAAGTCAATGTGCGAATGAGATGCTGCGATAAAAGGAGATGCGAAGTTTATTGTTATCACCGACATCCACTGAAATCGCTTTAATTTCGGAATCAAGAGTTTCAGGTTTCGTATTTGTGGAGATACTACGCCAAGAACGTTTATTCATTACAATCATCCTCCTATAACTTCACAATACTTTTCATGACTGGATTATAAAGATATGAAAAGGGATGGCAACAATTCACAAACATGACAGAACTTCCTTGTATGTGCACTGCGATGCGAAGAGAAAGATTTCATTACTGAACCGAATAATACGTTCGAATCAGACAATCCACTCCGAGGCTTTTAAAATCAGTAACAGTGAAAATAAGAGCAGCTTGTTGTTCACCCTCGTTGAAACACAGATTCAAGGGCTTCATCTTACTCGATTCTACAGCTCTTCAATCCACTTAACTCAACATTACTGTTCCTCTTGCTTCCCCATTCTTAAAGTCTAATTCAATAAGTGATTTAGTTTATTTTAATCTTCTAAACTTCAAAAATATTCTTCTAGTTGAGTCTGTGTATTCTGCTAATAAGATACAGCAGATGTCAGTGATCTCAGCACTCCAGGAGGCATTCAATGCCTTTTCTGTGAAGTTTGCACCATATAGTACAAATGTTGTGTTGAAGACGTTTTGTGTAATAAATTCTGAAAAGGCTACTAGAAGGTGGTTTGTATAAAGCACAAAATGGAGCGACTTTATTGCATATCCCCTCAATGACGTTTGTCTGTATGTTGCCATTGATTTCAAGTGGCCTTGGTTTCGGGGCGAGATTTAACTGATATAATATTGTGATTTCATAGACATATCTCAGGCTCATACGTGAAAGAAAGTTATTATTATCATGGAGCCAGCTGAAATGACTTCAGGAATCACGGTGAAATAGTAATATTCACGTTAAGAAAAATTGTCTACTGCGAAGTGAACTAACGAATAATAATAATAATAATTACTCTTACGTATCTTGCTGTGAAATCACCATCAGTCTACAACTCAAAGAACACAGTAAAATAAATAACGTTTTATGTTGGATGGCATCAATTAACCTTCATTTGCACTTATTCATTTACCTGTCTTTGCAGTAACATCTATCTAGGAAGACCCGAGGTGGGTACTGCGAAAAGAACTAAAAATTTATTTATTAGAAGCCAGACTAACTTACAGTACCATTGACAGATATATCTTCTACACAGGTCACTTCATCAGTTCCAACACTGCTTTCCAGGTCGCAAATGGACAGATACAGTTAGGAATAGTGACATATAGATACAGTAGCGCTGCAAGAGCTGAAACCTAATTTACGTGTGCAGAATGATTCTGTGATCACCTTGCATTGCCGTAGTAATTTCTGGTTTCGTTACTTACCATTTCTTCATTTACTTCTTCTTCTTCTCGCCACTTTTGAACATTGCTCATCTTCTTACCCATTAAGTGTTAGAGCACTATCTTTAGGTCTTTAATTTCATATTTTTATGATAAAGTATCAGATAGACGTTGATATATTCATAAAGAATGACCAAATTTTCTTTATGAGGGGAGATGAAGATCCCGGTGTAGTTGGTTTAGACAAGCCAAAATACATCTTGATTATTGTCAACTTATTGCTACAGCAAGCACCTCCTTACTCAATGCTAATAATATGACACTGAATACTGAAAGGAACACCACTCCAGTCCTTAATTAAGTAAGTCAGCAATTAAGTCAGTATCGCCTTCAAGACAAATAAGTTTTTACTGTTGGCAGTGGGATTACTCACAAGTAGTTTGACTTCTAATGTGATTTCTGAGGCCGTACTCACCGAAGACTGTAAGTAACGCATCAGCGGACACCGAGCTAAACTTCGCTTTATTCCTTATTGAAACAACTTTCAGAGGAAGGTACATGTTTGATATAAAAGGCAAAAGAGTTGCACAGTCGTCTACAAATCCACAGAGTTAACACATTTCAATAAAAGGAACCTTTGGTGTATTTTCAATAATCTTCTCTATTAGTGTGTTCCTAAAGAGAATAAACGCGGAACGAATGCCATATTTCTCTCCTATGAGCATGAAAACATAACTACTAATGTAATGTGCTATCTTAGTGTCTCTCAGTTTACATATGTTGGTCTGAAATTCGGACCCAGATGAAAGTTGACTGAGTCGCATCAAAACAGTTTTGAGTAATATGCCATAAAAGATGTTGATGGATGAAAAGTGGATACTTCATTTAACATACAGGTCCATCTTTATATTTTATTATGTTCTATTCTTATGATAGAATTGTGATGTGAAGTGGCTGGTCTATTCACTTCAATCAGAAAAAAACAGTCGCAAGTATGAAAAGCGATGCCAACAGTAGCTGATTATAGTTTCATGAAGATTTCCTCTAGTGCAGCATCTCACTCGTACGGCTTACCTGGAGTCTTCCTAAATCTAGTTTAGTTTTTGATGGAAGCAATAATTCACAGTATACATCAAATTGGTTCATATTTTCTCCTCAGTCTGATGCTTTTCTGGCAAAAATATCACCTATGATATAAAGATTAGAGAATATTTCATTCTTTCATGAAAATAACAAACTCCATTTGAAAAAGGCAAGATAGCAAATGTTGATTCATGAGTGAGATATTACGAAAACTCAAAATGTTGGGAATCAACACTGTCAGATCAAACCAAATAAAAAAATGCGATTCATACTCATGTGTCACATCATATTCCATAGAAGATAAACTACTTAACTCATGGAAAATTCCCATTATAACATATAGAAAATCCAAACAAGTGGTGATTATAAACAGTTAAATGTCAAGTGGCAAAGCAAATTAAGAGGATGTCAAATCGAGAATCGGGAAGGCGAGAAACACATTCACCAACCTGAAACCAATCTGGAAATCTTCGTCACTCAGCCTGCATCAACAACAAAATTCGGATTTTCAATACAAACGTCAAGTCAATTTTGCTTTACGGATCAGAAACTTGACGGGTCACCAAGAATATTTTCAACAGGTTGCAGACCTTTGTCAACAACTGTCTTCGCTCCATACTGAAGATTAGATGGCCGGAAAGAATCACAAACAAGAAGTTATGGGAACAAACAAAACAGGAACCAATCGCCCATCAAATATGTAGGAGAAAGTGGAGATGGATTGGACACTCGCTGAGGAGGCCATTGGGTGACATCGCACGTCAGGCCAGTGCTCGAGTGGAACCCGAAAGGGAAGCGGCGAGTGGGACGTCCAAGGGTGACATGGAGGAGATCGTATGAGGAGGAGATGAAACAGTATGGAATAACATGGATGCAAGTGAAAAGTACAGCACAAGACAGAAGCAAGTGGAGGCGGGCAGTTTAAGCCCTATGTTCCACTAGGAACCCAAGGGAACAATAATAAAGCAAATTAATGTCATATATAGAATAATTCATAGGATGGATAGAACTTGAAAAAGGTTGTGCAATTATAAGATTAGTAGACAAATCGAAAAACATAAAAACGTTACGCAATATTGTGTGAAATTTAATAGCATAGAATTTAATGTTGTAAAAGGGAATTGATTTAGAATGACAAGTGGAACAAGTGAAATAATACCGGGGACAGTTAAAAGTGAGAGTAGTAATAGTAACAATTGACGTAATAAAGGAAGAGTATACAAATTGAATAGACAAAAATGAAAAAATGAAAAATTGGTAGAGCTAAAATATGATTGGGGATTACCATACTTTAGCACAGAGGGATTAAGACCATGAAAGTTGGAGGGGTTGAACGAACTTTTTTGTACACAGAGATCTGGCTTTTCTGTTTCGATAGCCAAAGCTTCAGCAATACAAATGAGTTGGGTACAGTTTTGATATTCGGGAATAGTTTATAAAAATTCTACATAAAAATCACTTTCAATATCTTGACAGTCTCAAAGTTGAATTTACTGTCATTTGTGTTTAAAATTCGACAACTCCCATACTAATTCTGTGTTTACTGTTTTACATCTTTCAACGAGTCTACTTTTATATACCACAAAAATATCAGTTTTGTAAGTACAAACTTTAGTTATCATTGCAACCTTTCACACCCTTATACTCATGAGATTTATATCGTTGGGCTTGGCTTTTTCGTTATCATTCAGAGTGGGTATTTATCAGTAACTCGTTGTCAGTATGATAGAAGTATGGCCACACCTTTCTGTAATTCATATTTTATAGTATCATTTAGGTTAAAAACAGTTGAAGCAATTCTCTAAAGAATAAATATTAATTCAGATTATCTTGTTACTTTTGTTGTACTTTCTTTACCCAAGTTTCTCTATGGATTTCGATTTTGGTTGTTATCCTTGCTGGTACATTTAATTGCAGAGCATTCAGTATCCTTCTAGCCAACTTCTGCAGCACAAACTTTAATATAATAAGAACTTGTTTGAATTCCCCATGAGTGACGATATAACTGCATCTCCTAACTACTGTTGTTGTGACTGGTAGTCAATTTATACTGATTATTTTTACTAACTTGAAATTTGAACTTTATTAGCATGTGATTTGTTCTTTAATACTTCGTAAATTTGCCCTTTATTTATGTTTTTGTTAATCAGTGCTATTCGTTGGAGTTCCAGGTTTCTGAAAATTCCCTGACTGCATTTTTCGTGTTTTCTCTATTTGAAATTTCTACATTCTCCCAAACAAATTGATGTCCGTAATTATCTACACGCATCAATATGAAAGAATACAACATGTTGTGCTTTCTCACAGCTGATTTATGATCATAGATTCTGATTCGAAGGGGACGTCCAATTTGACCCATATAGTCCTTATCATAGTTTGTGTAGTTTATTTTGTAAATGGTATTGATCTTATCTTCTTCTGATTTTGGATCTTTTGGTCTGTACAATATTCAGTGGAGTGACTGCGTTCGCTTGTGTGTTTTATCTACTTCAAATAACCTTAGTATTCTGGTCGTTAGTTCAGAGATATTCTTTATATATGATAGGAATGAATTTGCATTCCCCTGGCAACAGCTAGGTATTAGGAAAGCCAGAAGAACACCAATATCATCCACAAAATAATGATTTAACAGAGGAATAGCAGCACAGAGAATTAGCGGCTGGCGGAATAAACAACTTGCGTAATCTACTTTGATGACACTGTGATTTGAGAGTATTATACGAATATATTTTAGCCATGTGACGAAGAGTAGATAGCTTTCTGATAATTGACACTCACATTGTCACTCCAGATAACCTCTTCATCACCAACTTCAATATGAACTGAGGTTTTAAGATTCTTCTTCATTGTGATAACCATCTCTCGTGACAAACGTGTGTGACTAGCTGTCCCAAGAGGTTTTCTTATCCACACGTTGGTATTCATGATGTTGTTTACTTACCACCTCACTTTCTGTGAATTTGGCTTCTTTTTCACTGGCTGATGAATCTGGTATGTCTGTATGTGTCTGTCCATAGCTGAGACATCTGTGGACCTAGTTACAGCTACAATACAACAAAATACAAAAACCTGTATACACACTTTATTCACAAGATCAACTACAAACTCCAACATTCAGGAGGGGTGCTTACTGCACTGATGAACAATTTTAAAACCTCACTTCTTGCTAAATTTCGCAGTGAAGAGATTTCCTGGAAAGGAAATCAAAGATTCTGAATTACAACAACCAGTTATGAACACAACTACAGTAATATCGTATACATGACCTCCAGTGATCCCCATCATTTCTTCCTAGAAGTCTCTTCGACTGTCTAACAGGCATGTTTCTTTGGTATGTAAAAATTGTTGTTCAAAAAGGTAAGGACAGAACAGCTTTAATTTTTACAGGTAATCAATCGTAATGAGACTTCATACTATACACTTTGATCAGACCTATCTTGTTTATGATACTAGTGTGCTTACTGCATTCTCAAGAGAAATGTGTGATTCTGATAATAATGGTCAGTTAAAGGTGACGCCTTATTATTTATTATCTGAGAAATTTTATATGATGATCATATGAGATCGTTTAAGTGACAACAGATTTCTCTGTTTTAAAACTGTATCTTCAATCAGAATTTCATGTTAGAGAGAAAAGAACAAGGAGCTCAGCGAAGATATCATATTAATCATATCTTTGACAGGGCTCGTGTTTTTCTCTCTCTCCAATGTCCTGATGGGCGTTTTCCACGAATATTGTCTAAATAACACACCAAATTTTTAACCACAGTACGCTTCTTGAATACGCCCTTTTTATTCTTTCATATCAGTGGCTAATTCGTATACATAAAAAAACGGTTGGTTGCATTTAGTTGTCAAAATCGTTTGAAATGAAATTTCTTATTTTCTTATCGAATAACGAAACACTTTAGATGTAGTATAAATAGCTGTACAAATAGTTGATGCTCACGTTTGTTCATTGGGATTATACAGAGATGTGGATGCTTTTACTCCTTATTTTTACCCTGCTCATCTAAGTGAATTATACTGACAATTTACCAGGTAAGTTTTACTGTTTCTCCATTTAAGCGCTATTTGAGTCCATATTCAAAATTGCGAAAAGTGATCCTTGGAATGGTGGTATTTTCAATAAGTGAACCACGAATAGTAACCTGATTATCACATAGTAGCATTAACTCAGTGTTGAATTTCATTTTACAATATTAAACGCAAGTTTTATGAATAACACAGATAACTGAACAAATGAATTAAGGAATCCAGCTGGAAATTAAACGCTTTCTGAAATGTGTTAAATCTCTTTATGCAGTGAGAACTACTGTTGAAGCTGCAGAAACACTTAGTTTCTATAGGAGAGATTATTAATACTATTCTTTTCAGCTCTGAGTGGAACACAGGGCCTAGCGCAATGTTATTCGACGGTCTCATCAATGCATGCCCTATCCATCTCCATCTCCTTCTACAAATTTGCCTAGCGATCGGCTCTTCGTTGGTTCGTTTCAACAGTTTCTTGTTAACCATTCTTTCTGGTCATTTGATATTCGGTATCAAGCCATCGAAAACAGCTGTGGATGAAAGTCTGCAACCTGTTGGAAATCCTTTTCGTGACACGTAGTGCAAGTTTCTGATCCACATAGAAGCACTGACTGACTTGACATTTGTGCTGAAAATCCGAGTCTTGTTCCTTATGCTGGCTGTAGTGCTAACGATTTCCAAATTGGTTTCAGAATGATGAAGGCCTGTCTTGCCCTTTCAATTACTCCTGGTCTTGACATCTTCGTCCGTTCCGCATGTAGTTGAGACGATGCTTCCCAGATAAGTGAAGGAGGCAAACTCTGTCCAATCTCTCCCGCCGATGGTGGTTGCTGCTGGTTGTTGCTGTTGTTAATTCTGTTAGTTGGTTGGTTATCTTCGTTATGATTTCGCGTTATATATGGACTCAGATGTTTAGTTATATTTCAGTGCTATGTTGCAACCTCTGCATGAAATACAATTATTCATCAGAGAACATGTGAGCGCAGCCAGATAGTCCCAAAAAAGAAAACACGCTTTCATGATTCCACCGACAAACATCACCTAATTTTTAACTTAGGTCGAATGAATATATTTTCGCTTTTGAAGTACGAATTTTGATGTGGTATCGTATAGTGCCTTCGCGAAAATGTAGGCCAATGTTGATTCAAACCAAAGGACTCAGTTCTAGATGTTGTTCTTCAAATACGTTTTACCTCATCCTGTTTACTTGTACGAATAATGCCTACTGAGTAATGAAAAACACAATACAAGCTGCAGTAACACGATGTAACAAAATTGGCTGTATAAATGATGTGAATGTTTCTTTTGCATTATACCTCTTCAGGAAATAATAATAAAGGTATTTCATATTCTTACATATAAATTCAAAGTCCCCTATTTTGTTGAGACAAAATGATCTATAACCTCTCAATGTGTAAACCACATGAAAGGGCACAGCTAAATGATTGCGTTCATTGTTCGGATGCTGCTTAACTGACTGTAACGAGAACGAGAAGCCCAAACTTGCTTATGAGCTTTCATGAACTTAAACATATTGATATTTTTGTGCTTGAGAGGAAATGATTTCTTAGCAGAATTTGAACTCAACAAAGAAGCATCAAAGCTCTGAAGTTTAGGGTCGAATGATAAATTTGCTGAGCAATACGTTCTTAGTTGGCACGTTGGCTGGCAGTCTGATTATAGGTATGGAGTGAACGCAGCTGTCTAGAGCTGACTGTTGAAAATACTCGTTGTGACGAGCCAACTTTCCAAACCAATGCATTTTCAAACCATACAGAAAAAAGTGACCGACTTAATATTAGTGATGAAAATCCTAATTTTGTAGTTTATGTTTAGCGAAAATTCTTTCAAAACTAATTTTAGAATAATGGAGATCTGACTCACCTTTCTAATCGTGGCTGGTTTTATATCATTATCCATGGTGTTGCCTGTTTGTGGAACGGTATTTCCTAAACAAGCGGAGTAAGTGACTTTTCTCAAATTTATTCCGTTGATAGTGGGTAGTGCGTGTCAGTGTGGACATCTGGTTACATTCATCACCTCTCCATCTGTTTTTTATCTTAATGCTGGTTCTTGTTCTCTTTCACCATCCTTCTTGCCTCTATTAGCCTCTAGGCATCTGTGGGGCATCATGCATTGCTCTGCATCTTAGAAACGCCTATTCGATTTTCTTTAAACATCCACTTCACAAAGTTCCAGTGTTCTTCCACGCAGATTTTCTCAAGGATACTAATCAGTGTCTTCGAATTTTCTCTGATATCTGCAGTGAAGGTATTCTTTGTAATTTCGTCTTTTATTCTCCGAGTGCTTTAGTAGATTTTTGGTTTATCTTGGAAAGTTTTGAAGATGACGTTGAAGATGCCATGGGCTAGATAACTGTCTGTGCCCCCTTTCGCGACTCTGTGTCCAGCAGGCTGCGTCTCCACTTTAATGAGCAGCACCGAGATAAGGTTTCACTAGTTGTTGGTGTACCCACCAGGCGAAATCTATGTCATCTCGTGTAGAAACGTGCGAGTGTAAACGCCACCTCCAGTCAGCAAATCACGGAAGGCTTAGAAGTTTGCACAGAGTTCTAGACTTTCAGCCATTCACCCAGCAACTTCTCGACTTATGATGAGTTCTCTCCATGTGCTATTCACTCCAATTTTAACATCTATGTCACTCAAGAGGATTTTAATTTCTCCATTTAGGATGTTGTCAATTACTGTTTGTAGTAGTCTATAGAAATGCGTAGCACAGAATGATTGTCACTTTCCTTCCTCTTAGGTTGAATTCTGCTGTCACTATCTTAGAAGAGTTTGGTTCCTAGGTGATCTAATTCTGTTAATGACTCTGCAGTTAACAAGCTCTTCAAAGGACTACATATCGACTGATTGGCTTCTCAAAAGCTTTCACTCCGCCACATCATTTCACCTCTCTGATTCCAGCAAGAAAGAAGCTCGTCTTTTATTTTTGTTGTGCTTCAAAGTTTCTGTGTGAGTTAAGTTGATTTTCTGCGGAAGGATCACTAGCCCCATGGTCACCCAACCTTCCTGTTTTCCTGAACCAAGTAATGAACCAGTAAACCATTTCGAGGTCATTTATGCCAATTTCGAATGCTGATTATTCCATCCAAGCATCTGCCAAAATTTCCTGGCACTTCAAATGATAAGTAATTCTTTATGTTGTGCTTATTATTGCCTGTTGTTTATTTAATGGTTCTTATTATAAAAAAACAGCTAGCCTACAGAAGTTATACACTGCAAATAGATGTGTCAATACATAGTAAATCAAATGGATTAACAGCCTACTAAAAAGTCACTAAGATATAGAACGGAAAAGAGGTTTTCTCCAACGAACAACGGAATGGATTGTCAAACCGCTAAGTAATAAAATTAGCTTCTTTTAAGCGCACTTCATTGAGGATCTACAAAATGGCATCTCCAAATGACTTGTAACTGCTTCTTGACTAAGTCAATGTTATTAGTTTCCCCACACTTGACTGTTAGAAATGGATGATTAAGAATCAAATCTTAATTTTATTGATCGACCTAATACAGTCTTCTGTCAATTATGGACATTAAGGTGAACTTTTATTTTAACGGTAGTATACTAAAGACTTGATATCTCTGTATAGTGAAATTGTTTACACCTTATAAGCAACACACCATTTGCACAGATCTTCCGTGCTGTACTACTTCTCCCATTCCTTCATATTGTCTTTCTTTGTATTCCTTTCACATCTCTCATGCATCTCTCTCCGCAACGTTGTATCATTTGCTTTCTCTGACATTAAATCTATCCCCCCGTTATTTGATGTTTTTGTGCTGCCCAAAGGATGTCTCTTTGTATACTACTGATAAATCTTATCAGTAGTACACGCCACATTATGAGTCACTCAGAAACTACTTCATTCAACGTAACAGATCATCTGTAGACGTTTAAAGCCTGTTCATAATGGTATCTACAGGTTTCTTAATCTCTGCATACAGATGTGTGTTCATTGACTTTGTTAAAAGTAGTATGGTTAGTCTGCAACTACTACTGTTGACATACCCCTGTCTGCTTCGACAATTACCGTGTTCCTGTTGCTCCTGATACATTCATTTTACAGCTGATATTTCTTACTATAAAAAGTTCTTTTGTCACTTTCTTCTGATGTCTCAATACTCTCTGACTTAGTCAACAGTTGTCTTATCTTCTTCTGCGTTTAACGCTACTTCTGTACTTGGAAGAATGTCCTCAGGTTTTTGTTTTGTCAACTGCTACTTTGAAATTTAATCACTTTTCCAAACAATTTTATTTCATCGGAGTGTATAGCTCTTGTTGAGAGGCTGGTGACTCATTTAGTTCTGTTGATGATCAATAGTGTTTCATTTGTGAATTCACTGTTCTTAGCAGGATGTTTTTCCTCTATCCACTTAGTGAACATTTTAATTTGAGTATTCTTGGATAGATTTTGGTTAGGGGACTAGAAATTTGAAGTCTTGTCGTCTGATAATCTTGCTGCTTTCAACACTGCTTGTCATCATGTCAGCGACTTTCAGCCAGATGTCTGTGTTGTAATTTAAGCTCAGTGGTAATTGTGACATTTCAAGCAAAATGACAACTTCTTAAACACCTCTTTCACAAATGTAATGTTGTAAAATCAATAAATGTAAATAGTGTAGATATCAAAAGAGAGTTTGTAATATTTTACAATTTCACAGAAGAAGGTGAGTTGTGTATTTCAAGTTTCATTTGAATTGATTTACAAAAAATCTGTTTATTTTGTTTATTCGCAACTTCTAAGCGTCTCTTTTCAACTCACAGGGAAATATATTTCGAATGTTATATATTTGCAAAGGGTTCCTTAATAAAAATGAATTTTTAAACTGAAAACATCTTATTATAAGTCTCCTTGTTTAAATTGTGCTTCTACTACCCATTTATTACTCAGGATTGATGTGATTTCACATTCACACAGTGATTGTCACTTTTCTTCCTCTAAGCATGAATTCTGATGACACTATCGTAGAGGAGTTTGGTTCCCACATCGTAAGAGCCTTTGAGGCTGTCGGTTAAATCATGAAAGCCACACTCTCAGAGTGCTCATGTTTTTCGTCTAGGTGATCGAATTGGATTACTGACTCTGCAGTTAACAAGTTCGTCAAAAGACTAAGTATCGATTGATTGACTCTCCGAAAGCTTTCGCCACCCCGCATCATTTCGCCTCTCTGATTCCGACGAGAACTGAGCCTGTCTTTTATTTTGTGTTTTGCTTCGAAATTTCTGTGTCAGTTTAGTTGATTTTCCGGGGAAAGATCATTGGCCCCCATGGTCACCCAAAGTTCATCTTTTCCTACCCCTAGTAATGAACCAGTAAACCTGGTGAGGTAATTTATGCCAACTTCGAATGCTGATTGTTCCCTTCAAACATCATCAAAATTTGCTGGCAATTCAAATGATTATTAATTCTTTACGTTGTGCTTGTTACCACCTATTGTTAATTTAATGGTTCTTATCATAAAAGACAGTTAACCTTCAGAAGTAAAACACTGACAAATAAATGTGTCAATACATAATAAATTAAATAAATGAGCTGTCTACTAAAAATCACAGAACAATTCTGTTCGTACTGCGGAAAAGAGGTTTTCTGCAACAAAGAAGGGAATGTTTTGTCTAACCTTTAAGTAATTAAATTAAGGATCTTGAAAATGCTACCTTCAGGTGACTTGGAACTGCTTCTTGACCAAGTCAATGTTATTACTTTCCTTATACTTGAGTGTAAAAAATGACTGATTAAGAATCAAAAAATCCCAAACGTATATCTGGGAGTAATTTTTAGTCAGGGCAATGGATATTTGAGAACTTGTCATCTTATAAGCTTGATTCTCTCATCATTGCTTTTCATCATATCAGCAATTTTCACTCAGATGTCTGCGTTGCAATTTGAACTCAGTGGTAAATGTGACATGACAACTTCATAGCCACCTCTTTCAGAAATTTCATGTCGTAAAATGAATAAATGTAAAAATGTGCAGGTATAAAAACAGAGTTTGTAATGTTTTATAATCTTAAAGACGAAAGTAAGTTGTGTGTTTTAAGTCTCACTCGAGTTTATTTACAAAAAAATCTGTTTACTTTGTTTATTCGCATCTTCCATGCGTCTCTTTTCAGACCACAGGGAAATAAAGATTTCGAATGTTATATACTCTCAAAAGGTTCCTCAATAAAAAAAATGAATTTTTAAACTGAGAAACGTCTAACTAAATGTCTCCTTGTTCATTATGTGCAAACATTATTCATTTGTTACTCTAGATTGATGTGATTTTCCATTCCATATCATATAACCAAATCGACGTTTGCAACAGTTTTCTACTTTTGTTATTAACATGATCGATAACCCAGTTGTGTGCAGTTGCTTCTAGGACAAATTGGAAGAAACGTCGTAGGGCAAATTCTCCTAGGAAAAGATAAAATTTATTCCAAGCAGTCAGTTAGTATTTAGGATTGGCTATTCAGGACATTTCAAGTAATTTTCGTATACATTATATATCACATTATATGCACTAGCAAGTTTCAATTGAAAATTAAACACCCGTCTGTTTATAAATTAAATTAAAGTTAAAATATTTGGAATGAACTCTTCATAGAAATCGAGAAGGGTAAGTCGACTACTCGCTATATATCTAGAATTATATAAATATATACTTTATATCGTTTTATTAATTTGAGAAATGTTAGTCTTATTTTTCATGCAGCTATTGATTTCCTGTAGACAAAGAGACTGCAGGACGTCTTAAGCAAGATAGAACATTTTATGTGATTGTAATGGATATCAGTCTTGTGGTTCATATATATATATATATATATATTATTCACCCATTTTTACAAGACCTTATTAAGTAGTATGTTGTGAACTTGGATGGGTAACATCTTCTATGGGATAAAATGCTCGAAAATCCATGCAACGATATTACATTATCGGATTTCGTCAGACATACCTGGATCAAATGGGAGGGGAGTTTCAATAAGCAAATGTCGAGGACACTAGATAGTGGTGAATCATATTTGTGTGTGAAACATGTCGGTGTAAGTTTTTAATTGTGAATTTCGCTGTTCTCCGTGGGATAATTATTTATAGAATTATTTAATTAGAATATTTTTCCGTGAAATTAAATACTTATTGTTTACTTTTCCTGAACCGAGAAGTAATTTGGAAACTACTTCAACACTACGTCGTGCAACGCTTGAGTCTTTGCTAAACTCATTGAATAGCTGGCTATATGACAACGCCACATGTCAAGTGATCCACAACGGAAAACTCAGTAAGGCGTTCGAAGTGCATAGTGGAGTAAGACATAGCAGCCTGCCTATTATCACCAACGATATTCTCAATTGTGGTGGACTGGATTATGCGTCAGACTGTGCGTTGGCAGCGAGGAGTCAAGAATACGATGCACGATCGATAAGAAGACTCTAGAAGATCTGTTTTCACTTCGAAGACTTGGAAACCAACAAACTGGCTTTAAGAGGCAGAGAAAAAACGACTGCAGGTGAACACAGAGAAGATGGAGGTGATGATGATAACCAATCAACAGCAACAACAACCAGCATAAGTCGCCATCAGCGGGAGATATTTAACAGAGGTTACCTCTCTCACTTATCTGAGGGCATCATCTCAAATACAGGTGGAAGGGACGAAGATGTCAAAGTCAGAACCAGAGAGGCAAGATACGCCTTCATCAGCCTGAAACCAGTTTTGAAATCTTCTGCTGTCACTCAGCACATGGAACCAGATTTAGATTTTAAACACAAATGTGAAGTCGGTCAGTGCTTCTATGTGGGTCAGAAGCTCGCGCTGCATGTAACGTAAAAGATTTCCAACAGGTTGCAGACTTTCATCAGTATCTACCAATGAAGAGCCAGTCGGTCAACAGATATGCCGGATAAATTGGATTTGAATCGGGCATACATTGAGGATACTGTAGAATGACTTAGTTCGCCAGGCATTTGAGTGGAATCCCAATGGGGAGCGAGCAGTGGGTCGTCGATGCAAGGGTGACATGGAGGAGATCGTGTGAGGAGGGTATGAGAAAGTTTGGGCAATCGTGGAACCAGATGAAGAGGACGGCAGAAAACAGAACAAAGTGGAGATGTTTTGTTGAAGCCTTATGTTCCACTTGGAAAGCAAGAAAATAATGATAATAATTTACTGTACACAGTTTTACCTCAATAATCACTTTATTACAGCCTGCATATGTGAGTGTAACAAAACACGTTCAATATGTGACTAGATCCCTTGTTGATTTTAAAAATGCTGATCTTGTCATACATCTACATCGTTTGGAAGGCAGTGGTAAGACAGTGGCGATTAAAGTCTATTCTAAAATTGTTCACTGTTAGAATGAACAGTTACAAATGTGAAGCTGTTATAGCCGAACCACGTATGTACTACAATCGTACAGTAGGTTGCAATGTTTAATAAAACAATCAATATCTACAGTGACCAGTAATTTTCAGGTGTATCCTGAAAAACCAATTGAGATTTTTCAGTCAGCCTTGCACAGACAACAGTTGCCTATACCCGTTTTGCTTGCATTCCGCTCAAAATGCACCGTCCAAAATGATTATAATAAGGTATCACACATTGAAATGACATCCTCCACAAAACAGTTGATATCAATGTGAGATATCAAGGAACAACTCTGAGAATTTAATTGGTGGATGGTGACTAGCAGTGCAATTCAGGATACGCATTTTGTCCCATTTGGGACTCGTCGTCTGGATGCACCTGCATCTACACAAGAAGCCAATATTTCAACCTGAGACCGAGCACTTCGGTCCAATCAATCGACGGGAAAATCTAACATTCAATTAAATAAACTCTGAGAAGTTTAATCCCCACAAAGACCCATTTTCACTCATTCGATTTTGATATCATATGTTGAAGTATATGAGTTATTAAATTGTAATTGAATTTGAAGATTGTGCCGGTAAGTTTATTATGTTATTATTATTATTATCATTGTATCCTTTAATTCCTAGAGGAAAATAGGGCTTCAGCCGTGCGTCTCCATTACGTTCAGGTCTCTGCTAGAGTCTTCACCTGGCTCCATGTCTGCCCACACGTTTTCATCTCCTCATCATATGACCTCCTCCAAGTCACACTTGCACTGACGACCAACTCGCCGCTTCCCTTTCAGGTTCCACTCGATCAATGGCTTGTCTAGTGATGTTACTTGATGGTTTCCTTAGAGTATTACCAATCCATCTCCATTTCTTCGTGCCTATTCGTTACACAATCGGTTCCTGGTTGGTTCACTCTAAGAGATCTCTGTTGCTGATCTTTTCTGGCCGGCCATCTGATCTTGAGTATTGAGCGAAGACAGCTGTTAATGAAAGGCTGTAGTTTGTTTGAGATGCTCTTTATGACGCGCAGTGCAAGTCTCTGATCCGTATAGTAGCACTGACTTCACAATGGATTTTAAAATCCGGATCTTATTTTTGATGCTGGGTGCTGTTGACCTCCGCACAGACTTGATAGTAGTGAAAGCTTGCCTTGTTTTTCCGATCATTGTTTTGATATCCTCGTCAGTTCCTCCTGTAGTTAAAACGATGCTTCCCAGGTAGGTAAAAGAGGTTGTCTCTTTCAGATCCCTCCCATTTATGCTGATTGTTGTCTGTTGTTGTTGTTGCTGTTGCCCAGGAATCTTCATCACCTCTGTTTTCTCTATGTTCACCTGAAGTTCCTATCTCTGATGCTTCTTCTGCCAACTTGTTGCTTTTCGTTTGCATATCTTCCAGTTTGTGGGAAATCAGACATATATCATCGGAGAAGTCCAGATCCTCCACGTTTTTCATGTAAGTTCATTTTATGCCTGTTTCCTCATTGCTTGCTGTTTGTCACATTATCCAGTCAACTACAATCAGGAAAATCATTGTTGATAGTAGGCAGCCAGCTTGTCTTACTCCTGTCCTCACTTCGAAGGGTTACGTAAGTTTCCCGCTGTGGATTACTTGGCATGCAGCATTGTCGTACAGCTGTTGGGTGAGATGTATAATTGTCGGTGGCACCCAATAGTAGCGAAGTAGTTTCCAAACCACCTATAGATCGACGCTGTCGAAGGCCTTTTCAAAGTCGATGAAGTTGAGATAGAGAGGTGACTGCCATTCCAAACTTTGTTCAATGATGATCCGTAATGTGGCAAGCTGAACAATGCATGACTTGTTTCTCCTGAATCCAGCCTGTTCCGGTCGAAGTTTTTCATCTAGGGCATGTTTGATTCTCTCCAAGATGATGCGGCATAGTATTTTGCTTGGAATGGACAGGAGCATAATTCCGCGCCAGTTCTTGCATTGACTTAGGTCTCCTTTCTTTGGTAGTTTGAATAGGTATCCTTTCTTCCAATCCTCGGGTACTTTGCCTTCTTTCCACACCTTCTCCAGTAGTGGCGTCATCAAGTCCGCTGTTGTCTCTGGGTTCATTTTCAATGCTTCTGCTGGGATTCCATCTGGTCCTGCTGCTTTTCCAGCTTTCAGCATCTTGATTGCCTTCAGGACTTCTGATTTCGTCGGGGGGTTGGTGTTCACTGGTAGCTCTGACTCCGTCGTTGGTATTGTTTGGCGCGTTGTAGGTGTTGGTCGATTTTGGAGTCTTTTGAAGCGTTCAGCCCAGAGTTTTTGCTTTGCTCCACTTCTTTGGTGATTGACTTTCCATTGTCATCCTTCACCGGCTTGATTTGTGTTGAACTTTTCCTCGATAGGAACCTAGTTGTTTGGTAGAGTGTTGCGAGGTTTCCTTTGCCTGCAGCTTGTTCTGCTTCACTTGCCATGGTTTCATATTACTTTCTTTTGTCTTCTCTGGCACTCTTCTTTACTCTTTTGTTCAGTGTCTTGTAGTTCGCATTCAAATCCTGTTATCGTTGCTCTTCGGTGCGCTGGAGAATCTTTTGTTTCACCATCCCTCTCTCTTCTATTAGTTTCCAAGTGTCCGTAGTGAGCCACTGTTTGTCCTGTCTCTTCTTTCTGCCTAGAACTTCCATGCAGGTTTGACTCCACACTGTTTTCAAGTTGTTCCAGTGCTTTTCGACGCTGACCTCTTCGCCAGTGTTGATTTGTATCTCGGCTTTGTCTTTTATGCTTGCAGTGAAGATGTCCATTGTATCCTGGTCCTTCAGTTCTTGAGTGTTGAACTTGGCTTGTGGTCTATCTGCAGCTCCTGACTCTCTGAAAGCTTTTAATTTGATTTGGATTGTACTTTGTACGAGGTAGTGGTCTGAGCCAATGTCTGCTCCTCTTCTTACTTTTGTGTCCAGCAGGCTGCGCCTCTACTTCCTTGAGCAGCATTGAGATGAAGTCGATTTGGTTTTTGGTTCGCCCATCTGGTGACATCCATGTAGCCTTGTGAATATCCTTGTGTTTGTATACGCTGCCACCAATCACTAGTTCATTGAAGGCGCAGAAGTCGGCGAAGAGATCTCCGTTTTCATTCATTTCTCCGAGAGCTTCTCTACCCATGATGAGTTCCCTTCCTGTGTTGTCCGATCCCAGTTTGGCGTTCATGTCTCCTATTAGTATTTTTTGATGTCGCCGACTGGAGTATTGTCCATTGTTTTCTTTAGAATTCTTCTTTCTTTTCGAGGTCTGCGTTGTTTGTCGGTGCATAGCATTGTATAACTGACACTTTCCTTCCTTTAGAGTTGAATCTGGCGGTTATTATCCTGGGCGAGATCGCATCCCATTGTATCAGAGCCTTGGTTGCCGTTGGTGACATCATGATAGCCACGCCTTCGGTGTGCGAGTGGTTATCTTCTGGGTGACCGGAGTAGATCACTGACTCACCCATTGACAATTTGGTGAGTCCATTCCCGTTCCATCTGCTTTCACATATTCCAAGTAATTGAATTCTGTATCTTTTCATTTCGATCGCTATCTGGGCAGCTTTGCCAATCTCGTACATGGTGCGGACATTCCATGTCCCCACACAGTCTTTTTCTTTTGGCGCAAGGAGATTCATCGTGCTGAAGTTTCTGTAACAGGTTTGTTTACAGGGTGGGGTTGCTAGCCTCACGCCTGAGAAGGGGTATTGTTACATTAAATTATAATTTAGAGAGAAGTGACCTAGTAGGTTGCTCCCCTTAAAAACCAGGAAAACAGGAAATAAAACAAGCAGAACAACACCAGCACGGGAAAATAATTCACAACAAGAAGGGTAAGTTTATTAATAAACAAAGTCAGAAACAATTCTTTGAAAAATCTTTACTGGTTGGTATTATACAAAGAGCAAATTTGGAATCAGGAAACCAATGGCAGCAGTTTGGTTTATAATCAGTGCTTCAGCATGTTAATTTAGGAAGCATATGGAGCTATCTGATTACGTCTGTGAGTCAGAAGTGAAACTGTAATTCGCTGTTATGCTTAATGTCAATTGTTTCGAAGAGTTTACTAAAAAGCTTATTCATAACGGTTCACGAAAGGATAACCGACGTCGCTCTCTTTGTCGCATATTATGGAGTGGTGGGGAAATAAGTCCTTCCAGTATAATGTAGAGGGTTATCAATATTCTAATATTATAGCCACTCCAAATATTGACTTGGCTCGTTGAGCTGAGTCAGATTAGGTGCACTGCTGATGCACTCAGCTACAAACAAGCTAAACTGCCTCCCGGTGTTTAGATAACCGAAATCTGGCCAGCTAGTACAGCTGGTTGATATGACTGGTGCACAACTGCCTATTCTAATCAATCAGCAGTACATACATTTATGCGAATTTCTATATATTTAGGTAGGAATTACAATTCTCACAACTTTTTAAACTGCATGTTCTACAAACACTTCAGTTTCTGTTTGAGTGGTGTCCTCGATATCGGGTGGAAAAACAACTCTGCATAGGTTATAAGATGATAAGAATGGCCAAAGATAACTGCAATCATATCAAAGCGTCTGAAGAGCTGTATTCAACAGTGGTAATGTAAACCAGCTGATGAGAGGAAACAGCAGAAATATACAGCGAGTGATTTAAATATTTTGGATGAAAATGCTATGTATGACTATCTGATTAATAAGAATTAATAACTGGATCTCTGCATATCGTAATGCCACAAACATCTAAAGAAATAATGAGAAATATGTGACTTTCAGAATAATATACAGAAATGTTTCCATGGAAATAATTTATTTCAAATATGACTTTGAATATGACCACATAAACGCGTCTATTTTCACTTATCATATTGAAGCTTATCGTAAGTATATAGAGATTCAAACTGGTGTGCATTTTTAATGGCTCTGGTGACCACATGAACTCAACAACATGATGTCAATATTTGTATCACCCATAAAACGTAAATTTATGAATTGAGGGTCAGTAATAATGTTGCATAATTGGAATACATATCTCTTGTTTCGCAGTTCAAATTGAGTTCCAAATTATTTTAAAACCTGCATGATAGATAAAGGGATACTAACTACTTTTCAGAATAACTGTCAAGTACAAGGTTATGTTTATGCATACGTTTCCAAGCCTTGTCACATCCTAAAGTGCACACATAATCTCTTGATTTACTGCAAGTGTTTTCTACAGGATTGCTGAAGATACAGAAGATCACGGCTGTAAAATTGCAGTCCAATGAGAGCGAATGAACATACGTGAAAACGAGATCACTGACTAAAGTTTTACAGTTTTAATTACTGTTTTTATTATCTCGATTTGCATTTGCGTTCCTTCATCAAACCAGTTGTAACTTCATCAATTTTGGATTTCCTTGACACTAATAGCGCTTCACAGCTATTTTCTCTGATAATTATGCTAAGCCAAAACTGCTTAACATAATTCAACTGACTTAAACAATGTGCAACTCTTAAAACTTTGTCTGCCAAAATCCTCCATCAATATTTTTTATTGCTTTACGTTCCCAGTGGAACATAGGGCTTCAAGCTGCTGGCTTGAATTTTAGCTAGCAGTGGTATTTCTTTTTTATATGATGAGGTTGCTAGCCTCATGTCAACCTTCCTTCTTTACCAGTCTTATAACTAGCTTAGAGAGGTAAAGGAGTGTGTCTGTGACCGGTGATTGAACCCCGAGCCACATGAGTGTTTGGCGAGCATTCTACCGCTGGGCCACAGACCCCCCTTCATCAATATACTTCATGAGATTTATCCTGTTCACTTTGCTTGAATTGACTACCATATGACTTCAAATATAATTACTTCCTCTCGTGAGTGTTCAAAACCTACTGATACACCAGCTTCTACAGTATTTGAGGAGAGGCGTATTCGCGGGTGGAGGAAGGGGACAGCATATCTCAATTTATGAAACAACCATTCCTGTGTTATGTCACAGAGTCTCAAAATGTATTCTTAAACATTTTACGATCACCTTTTAAACCAAAGAATAAGTGTCATGATGGCTTGGTTTGCTATTCAAGTCAGATAATACTTTGCTGCAGAATCTACTGTCAATCAGTATTTTATCTAAAGATTTCTATGAAGATAAAATACCATGAAATAAACTCTACTGAAAATTTTATACATTATATGAACACTGTAATTATTATTACTTAAACATCAAGTTTACGTACTGTAAATTCTCTGATAATTTATTTATTCGAAGAATGAACATAGCGAATGAAATACATCTCGAGTGAAAGCTCTAATAAGTTGCAATCTCAAATGCCTGACGTTTAATACATAACTCACAATAGAAAATAAATATTTGCATACAATGGTGAAGCCTAAAGCAAGAATTATCTCCAAAATTTGTTTATTACCTAGTGGATCCTACATGTGAGCTTACTGTGTGACTAATTTGAGTTTTATTAATTATTTTAATCAAATATTTATATGAAAGCCATTCACTAAAGTGATTAACGTGTTCTGCAAACTGGCTACTAAACGTTTACACCAAATTGTTACACTGTTGATCTCTTTCGCTTGCCCTCATTATTTGATTTGGAATACTTGATTATCCATTTTTTTTTCAAAATATCACTGGAACATGGAGGTTTTCATTAAATTATCACCCAAATAATAAGGTTCTATTCTTGATATATAATTGTGTTAACCAAAATAAAATCACCTGCTAGTCATCGCAACTTCTCAAAATAATTGTGAGCATACGTAAGAAATTGAGATAGGAATTCTTCAGACGAATACCTTTGATCTAAAGTGACCCGATTTCTTCCAGATGTTAATTTAACCTAGTAGATGTGCGGAGGAGTTAGTCGAAATGAAGACATGGAAGGCTTTGGGTTCACGCATACCGAGATATACTTGTGTCTTGTAACTAGAACACCTTGGATAACTCAGGTTACCTCAGTCATTTCATACCAGTGTAGTCAGAGTCAATACCAGTTGTATTGATGCAAAAGTACATTATGGCTTGAAGGTCTCACGGTTTACTGAAATCTTATTTCCGTGTGTTTAACACTTTTTGTATTACTTTAAATGGCTAATTTAATTGTCGGTAGACTTCGAATATTTTAGATAATAAACTATGTTATTAGTCATCAGACAAACTTGTTTTCCCCCTTGATAGTTCGAGGATGAAAAAAGGTTCTCTGAGGCCGAGAATTTTAATGTCAGATCATTTTTATTTCATTTTCAGTAACTTTAATGAAAATCTACCTCAGTATTCACTGATATGAGATAACGTTTTAATTCGATCAGATGATCAGGGTATGTTTTAATATTCGAATGATATTTACACAGTAAGAATTGAAGGCAGAGGCGTTTTTGCACTCTTCCGTACTTACACATTCAGATAGTGAAAGTGCATTACAGCTAGTAAAATATCAGTACGCTAGTTGATGTACTTGAAGCTGTTCAAACCACATATAAAACGCAAGGTGATTGTATTGCAATATTTATACCACCAATCATCATTAAGGCTGTCTAGCCTGATATATCTTCACATTTATAGTGAAAATTTTATAATAAACGTAATTATCCGTTTTTCCCTCAAAAACTGAGTAAACTCAACTTAAACTGTCAGTCTGATTCATCTCGACGTCCACATATTAAGCCGCATTCCAGCTTCGGGACGATCCAAGTAATATATATGGGTCAAAGCCAAACACACAACTTCGCTCATCCAACTATTTATCGCACAGATTCATATTATTATCCCCATGATAATGCATCCAAAGAAGAGGAGTGAAATAATTCTTTTTGTAATGGTTGAGCTTCTTCCGGCTACTTTGCGTTTACTTAAGAAAATACTTTCAGCCTATCATTATTCCCATCAAAATCATGTTTCAAATAATAGTGATCTTTAGTTCAAGTTAGTGTTCTAGAGTGAGAATGGTTGTGTTATCAGTGCCTAGTGGTTTGATCAAGAATCCACTGTCGTCCATTTAAAAAAAATCTCCTGCTTCCGGCTGAAGTGACAGTGGAGTCACAGTACCCTCATTATTATATCATTATTTATTATTGTTTCTCTAGGTTCCGAGTGGAAAATAAGGCTTCTACAACACACCTCCACTTCCTTTCATTTTCTCTTATCCTCTACAGCTGAGTTCATGATTGGCCATAAAATCTCATCTCCTCATCGCAAGATCTCCTCTACCTCACCCTAGGACGACCAACTGGTAGCTTCCCCACGTGATTCCACTTGATGGATTTCCTGCATTGCGCACGATGTCATTCGACACCCTTCTCAGTGTATATCCGGCCCATCTCCATTTCATCCTACGTACTTGTTGCACTATTTGTTCATTTGTTGCCATGGGTTCTTGCTGATAAATCTTTACTGATCCTCAGTATGGAGCCATCAAATGCAACTGCTGATAAAGGTTTGTAACTTGTCGGATAAACTTTTCGTGACACGCAGTGCAAATTTCTGGCCTTTCTTCAAACCGCTACTGAAAGTCCGAACCTTGTTGTTTCTGCTGGCTGAAGCAGCATATTTTCACACTGGTTTCAGGTTATTGAAGTCGTATCTTACCTTTCTGATTCTGACTTTGACATCTTCATTCGTTTCGCATGTAGTTGAAACGGTACTTCCTAGATAAGTGAAGGAAACAAACTCTATCAAATCCCTCCCATCCATGGTGATTAGTGCTGGCTGTTGCTGCTGTTAATGCTGTTGGTTGATTGGTTATCTTCATCACATCCGTCTTCTCTATTTTCACCTGAAATCCTGTCTTCGCTGCACTTTTCTTCTGCCAGTTTGTTGGTTATCGCTCGCAAGTCTTCGAGTTTATGTGAAATTAGACATATATTAAATGAGAAATCCAGGTCTTATAAAGACTTCTTATTGGTAGATTCAACGTATTCCTGTCTCCTCGATCTCCGCAGTTTTTCACATAATCCAGTCCACCAAAACTAAGAATGCCATCGGTGATAATAGGGAGTTGGTTCTGTCTCACTCCTGTATTCACTTTGGACGCCTCACTGAGATTTCTGTTGTGGATCACCCAATATGTGACATTGTCTTACAGTTGTGACTGAATAAGGTTGATAAAGACTTCGGGCAGTGCATGCCGTAATGCTGAAGTGGTTTCCAAATTACGTCTCGGTCAGTGCTGTCGAAGGCATTTTCAAAGTCGATGAAGTTGAGGTAGAGGTTTGACTACAATTCAATACTTTGTTCCATGACGATGCATAGAGCTGCAATTTGATCAGCATGTGATTCGTCTTTCTTGAACTCAGCTTGTTCCGGGCCGAGTTCCGTATCCAGAGCATCCTTTATTCTCTCCAGAATGATGAAACTTATCAATTTACTTGGCGTTGGCAAGAAGCGTTAGTCGTTCTTGTTTGGCAGCTTGACAAGGCTGCCCGACTTTCTTCTAATCAGTATATATCTTTCGTTCTTTTCAAACCTTTTGCAATAATGACTTGGAAACATCTACCACGTTCTTTGGGCCCATTTTCAGTGCCTGAAGGAGGTGGGAATTTCATTGAGCCCTGTTGCCTTCCAGAATGGAATTCATTAGCTTCATTGCATTAAGGGTTTCTGATTTCGTGTCCACTGGCAGTTCTGTGACCCTGCTAAAAACCTCAATTCGACTGGAACTGGCAATGAAACTTTGAATACCTCTCTCAAGAAACAAGAGCGAAACTCTCACAATACGTCTTCGGTTCACTGATGAACACATATTAACAGATAAAGGCAACGAAGAAGGGATAAATGCGGAGACTAGATGACACTTACATGCTCTCACAAATTATCCAGTAACGTGTGTGAAGTCATTGAAATCACGAGAAAAGATAAATCAGAAAACTAAATTACTTCCTTATACATCTTGGACTAGAGACGTATCAGGGAAAGTCTAGAAACACAAAAATATAGAAAATCGACCCACACAGATCAAACATTCATATACAAAAGCAATAACCTGAAATCTCACTAATAAAACCGGTCAAAAGTAGCAATCAAAAGAACTAGGATACACCATAATACTCCAGTTGTGAGGAGAAAAGAAGAGAAGAATAGAAATCCTGGTGATTGTACCAAACGACTTCTACTGTCATAACAAGTGTGTACTAACAAAGTACCTTCAAAAATCACATATCATTTAATCTTATCACTAACGAGGGACACTTCTAATACAACCACCAGAAATCTGTAACTATATAGAGTAGCTATGGAGCACAGAGATACACGACAAAAAGACACAATGAGCACAGTCTTCAAGATGAACTGCATTGACTTTTAAACAACATTCTACTGACCAAAGTCTACACTGACTTCGACTTCGAATGCAAGAATATACACTAATCATCGGACGAAATGACACTCATTCCTTCATTTCAATGACTGAGGTCACTGGAAATACAACCTTGATTGGAAAAAAATTGGAAATATTATAAACTCCAAAACGTGAGCAGTGCTAGCGATTTCCTGGGAGGCTTACATACATTACATACATAAATGCATGCGGACAACGGTTAGGCACCAGGTCAAGTGAAAAATGTCTGCCAATATAAATTAAAACAAGGATATAAAATTTTAAATAATCGCCAGATTTCAAGATCACTAGTAAGGCAACCTGCATCATTCACGGGAAACGCAAAAAAAACTAATCTCAGAATTACAGTTCATAAGATGTTAAAAGTGATAACTGTTGCTTTGCGGAACAGCATCCAAAAATAGTTGGAGCTATTATGATATGTTTGTCTCAGTCGCAGATGAAGTTGTCACTGGTTTTCCAATCAGGATTTACAGTAATTGACAAATTAACTTTGTTTTCACGTATTTCTGATTTGTTTATTACCCTATATGTGTAATAAAAAGGCGAGCTGTATTTTAATATCTTCAGACGAATTACGTATGTTTCATCACACAATAAGATTAAACATGAAATTCAAGCAATAATACACAATAATTCTTTAAGAATTCTCATTGTTTTTAACTTGATTTGCCATTAAATCTGGATATGTTTTGGCAGTAATGAAATATTTGTCTATCAAAGAAGAATTTTAAAGATATTTCTAATTATTCTAGTGTACTATGGCCTAAAGAAAAGACCGAATTGTGTCTGCAATGGACGTTTTGCAAAGTAATATTTTTGAAGACATCGGCTGACAGTCATCAAATATTTTGACAGAGAACTGGCCACACGAATAATCGGCTACTTAAATTAGTGAAAGGAATAGATCATCAATCTTCTCAATTCATTCCAAACATATTTGAGTTGTCCATAATCAGAAGAGGTTTGAAGGACATCAAAGGAAAGGTGGCATGTTGGACATTCGATATTTGTCAGTCTTACTTTAATTTGTAGCAGTAGAAACATTTATTTAGTCTGATGATACATAGACAGGCATAAAATTTCCCACACTTCTGAATACTTCCCGCCTCATACCAAATGACTCAGTTGTCGACGGTCACTGAACACTATTCCCCGTAGGCATTCACTTAAATGTTTCATTGATTTGAATGCTTTGTATTCGCAATTTATTCTCTAGAGCCATGAATAACTGTGTAATCTTCTTATGTTAACTTAAACACTCCTATATTTAGGATTTTTAGGTAAGAATTATAGTAGCATCAAAACTAAGTTGAAATTCATTCCAAATCATATTTACAAACATACTGAAGTGTATACAGTATGTGAATTGCCCTATCAGGTTGATTCATACAGAACCTATGATTGTAAATTATATCATTCCTGTTAATCATCCTCTGAAAGTATCATCACAATTAACATTTTTTACTAAATCTTGTAAAAGTTCATACAACTCTGATCACTCTCAACATAACTGTGCAATTCGTTTAATTCGTTTTCATAATTGTTTTGAATGAAGATGTTTACATGAATAGGAGGTCTGTGTTCCAAGAAAACTTGAATAGTAAGAAGTAGATTCACTCTTTCATTGAAACTCAAGTGTTTCACGAAGTAAACACCAAAATGGAAGAAGGATGATGTTAAACCACATCGCAAAGGAACATTTCACTGACCCTCACATAGCTCAAAAACTTGAATGTTTCAGTTCTTACTGAAAGCTAGACACCCGTCGACTCTCGATGTTTTTTTCATTTCACTATTTAAACTGTCATAAAAACAATCATGAACTTCTCTATTTCGGAATATGTATATGTAGGTATTTTCATGGTGGATGATCCCTGTTGTAAGATGGTTGAGGGCAACGGGCAGCAAGCCTTGGACCCAAGTTACGTGCTAGTTGGCACTCTTAAGCAGGGCGTATCTGGAACCTTGAAGGAACTCATGTCTCTTCTGAGATTATAACCTGTGCCACCCAGTGTTGCAGTCAGACACGTTACCACTGAGCCAGCTATTCGTGCTTGCGATTGACCTCCTATAGGACTGTATTGGATATTTTTGATTTGACACTGGTAGTTAGTGTGATGTATCTAGTCCTTTCTTTAGTGCAGACTGAAGAGACATGAGGTTTTTTATGGTTGCAGATATGCCTTGACGCCAACTAGCACGAAACCTAGTTCCAAGGCTTCCTTCTGATTGCCTCAAACCATCTAATATCATCACCATGCCGGCAAGCCACCTGGAATGTTGACCAAATTGCAAACTTGTCTGATAAAATTCGGTCTGCAGCAAAAAGGACTAGACGCATCACACTGGTTTCTAGTGTTCAATCAAAGCATCCTTGTTGTTGTTGGTTGATTATCCCCGTCACTGTTTCTCCTCATTTTGTTCCCCTGTGGTCCTGTTGTAGCTGGCAAGGATGGGAAAAAATATCATTACATTAAGGGGTACGTAATTATGTCCCTTTAAAACATTCTCTGTCTTCTTACATTTCAGTGGAACAGTGTGAGTCATCCTTCGTTTAATTTTTGTTTTCATTGCAGTAATTTTAAGATTCTCATTTTAGAACATATAGATAACTAGACCAACCACTTGCCCGAAAGCTTTTTTTTGCAGTGGCGTTCAAACTAAATATTGATTTGAGCTAATTATGGATGAGCGTCAACTTAATCACGCTGTTTTCCTATCACTCTTATGTATAATATATGTCTTCGTTTTTCTCGTTAGTTTTCATGAGATCTGTATTGCAACCACTCAATACTCGAACCTTTATTAATGTATGAGTATGTAGGCAGGGGTGACGTAACAAGATGAATAAATTTTGTCACGAAAACACTTAGACTTATAATAATTGCCCACCTGTATCTTGTTCGTCTGTGGACGCACTTATTTTGATAGATCCAGGTGAGTTGCTATTTTCTGTAAAATCATTTTTGTTTTGTTTAAAACTTATCTATTTCAATTTATTTAGTAAAGATATGAGTAACTCGATAACCATTTGAAAGAATGTGAACGTAGTAGTTAGCCGAACCTACTTAGTGAGTGAAGACTGGCGAAAATATTTGGAGGCTAAAACTTCAGTGAATCCAGCGTGGCAAGGAATAATAACCTAGTGGTTTAAATTTGATCTCTATTCACTGAATTAGGGAAAAAATTAAATCGATGAATACTACGCAGAAAACTAGAAGAAAAATACAAATTGTACATGGAAGAACCTAGTCAGTGGGATTTAAATTGCGGTAGATTAGTAGCAAATGAAAGGAATAAGGAGTTATCTTTGGTCTGGATCGATTATCACGTATAACTCGTTCAGAAAAACAAAAAGCAACCGATCAACAGTCACAAATATCATGAAACCATAAAAGTACTAAGAACTCAGGAAGCAGAAAAAACCCAATAAAACTCTCTAAGAAACGCTAAAAAGGTCACATATACCTTAGGGAACATACTCACACCCCAACTTCAGTGAATATGAAGCAAAAGGTAGGTAGTGGTCGCTTTGAATAAAGACTTGTTTGTTGTACTGGTAGCGAAAGACAACTCAAGCCTATATAAGAACTAACGGAGAATCATACAACAACCCACTCCAAGGACAGGGTTAAATGGCATTATCCCCGAAAAAACTGAAAGGTGCTCTTATTGAAAGCCATCGTTCCGAATGAACTGAATCCAGGAAAAGCAAGTCGTGTGTGAATCGCGTCGAAATACTATACGACAGTCAACTTTCCACCACAACTTGATTGAATTGAAAAGTTATACAATATGGTCAACTGAAAGTAATTCGGCAATTGTTTCAAAGCAGAAGAATGCAGTTCTGCAGATATCTATAAACCCGCATCAGCAACAAATTGATGCAAAGTAATTGACAAATGGGAGCTCACTGATACCTTTGATCTGAAGACGGCATTACAACAAAATCGCCTACTTTGACAAATGATCTTGGTGACTGTAGTGGACTGATTGTTTGATAGGTTGTGGAGAGTGGAAAGGTTGGCATACGTTTGATTTCATGCATGATACATACTTAACATCTGATCAACTCGAAGATATACAGCCAAAGTCGAACAAGTTGGCAAATGAAGCAGTAGCAAAACAACTTCAGGGGGACAATTCAGGAGACAGAGGTGATGACGATACCTTACCAACAAACACGACGAGTCAATCAACTTAAGAAAAAGAAATCTACAAATAGTCGCCCTTTCCACCTGCCTTGTCCGAACCTTTTCAGCCACAGGCGTCACAGATAAGGATGTCCTAAACAGCCACGACTGAGAAACCAAGATAAGCCTTCATTAGTCTGAAATCTGCGAGGGATCTAGAGCACTCAGCGCATCGGACAAGATTATGCACTTAAGTTATATTATTAGTAGTGACTGACCACATATCACTGTTCATATTGCAGGGTGATTAAGCCAGATACGATTGCAGGAGTCGTTTCTTATTCCAAAGGAGCAGATTTCGATCCTATTTCTTGACCACAAAGAAATTTACCTAATACATGCGCTCAGAAATGGTAAAATGTTTCAGAAATGTAACCACCATATTCAGGATCGTGGGAAGTATTCTATGAATTCCTCATTTCGAAAGTTATCAGTTTTCTCCCCGTCTCCGTTACTACTATGTATGTAAACTTGATAACGCTCACATATGAGGAACTCACAACTATCAAAGTTCAACGGGTTCAAGTTAGTACTAGGAGTTTCACTTCCATTCTGATTTTACAGTACGAATTTACTTGTGGACAGAAGAAGTGATTCGGATGACTAACTAGCCATCAAGATGCCAACAAGTGCCAGTGCAGATGGATGTGTGGTGGAAATACTTATTTCCTAACCTATTGATATATTATTCGATATGATTAATTGTGTATATAGGTGATTGTATCATTCACTTATTTATCTTGGTACTTCCAGAGCCTCACTTTCTGTATACTTACACTTTACAGTATGAAAAATAAAACATACTATCTCTTTGGAAGTGTCAACTTTACAATTATGTTATGTGCTATATATATATGCATAGTATATAGTACATATATGCATGCATCTATGGGGAGTGAATATCTTGTAAAGTTACATCGGAGATGTTGAGCACGCTACCACTTACAGAAATCTAAGCTGATGCACCTTTCACATCTTTTAATAAAGGAATACGTCATTCACCTTTTCATAATCCCAGTTCATTTCTTCTGCTTCTTATTTCATCAGTCCCCCCCTTCTTACTTAATTGCTTTATTGGTATTTTGTCTAACTCAGAGTATGCGGAATCAAGGATTTGTTAGACAAAGTTTTGCATGCATTAATTTTTTTTAGTTTTCAAATCATTACCAAACAGCTGAAATTAATTAAACAACGAATCCAATGGTTAGCATATTTCACATTTATCCAGGTGTATTTTGTAAGTCTGAGTTTTGAAAATTTAAACAAAATCTGAAATCCACTACCTACTACAGAAACAGTCGGAATTAATAATATTATTGAGTGAAAGAACCTAAAAGTAATTGGCTGGAGGATTTCATCATGAACTGACATGAGTTAGGCAACAGTTGGAAAACCCGGGATTACTGGACAGCTGTTTCGTCAGTCTGGTTTGGGACTCTACGTCAGTATGCACCTACTGTGTTTCAGACACAGACTAGCTGGTCGACCATTAAGCTATTGGGACCAGATCCAATGGTCCGTGAATTCCACCTTCTCCATTGGATAGCAGTCCATGATGAAATTCGGTAACCAGTCGAACCAATTTCGTGTTAACCAACACCTGATGATCACCAACGTCTGGCCCTGTTCATGTAGGTAGTTACCTAGGTTCAAGTAGAATGTCGTGACCGATGGAGTACAGCAAGTCGGGTATGGGAACAGATACTTGCCAGCGATGACAGTGGCCAGTGGTCACTCTATGTCATGAATTGGCAGGAGTTGGAATTCATCGACCAATTACTGGGTCCGGCCCAAGTGGTCTAATAGTCAGAGACAGACATGTGTATTCAGAAGAAATTCGTACATCCACATTCCTTATCTTGGCCATCATTACTTAAGTGTATAATTCTGACAGTTTCTCCCTACTCTAAGTCACTCACAGTTTATAACTTTGTTATTACACCCTTTATTTATTGCAACAGTTTTATTCCTCATTTTACCTGAAGTTAAGGTTTACATCAATACAAATTCACCTCATGCCTTCGAACCGCATTCAATCGATCTTAACGACTTAGTGTTATTTAAAGTACATCAGTGTTATGAATGACAACCATCTTTGCATTATTATGCATATATAACTGTAGGATCTGATGAGGAAGCTTTCGGAGAGGATATTGTTTGTCCACTCTTACTTACTATTACATCTGCTAAGTGTCTAACTAGTCATTTATGTTATGCTGGGCTCATATTCTGTCGATGCCGTGTTCATCAAAGAATGCAGAGCAATGAACTTTAGTGGTCTTTTCTACTCCTCCTTATGAAAAGTCACATATTAATGCATCATAAACCATGTTAATAGTTTTTCTTGTTCTCACCACTGATGTAATTCGTCATCTCAGACGACCTGTGTAAGTTGTTTTTAAGTTGGTTACTACCCGCCTCAACCCTTCCTGGTGACATCCAACAAGGCTGACGTTTGTGTATTCCTTTTATGTCTTACTGTTCAAATTAAATGCTAAGTGTCATGTCAAGTCATTATTTGTTGAAATTCAATGTATTATCCGCACCTAAGTAGAAAACTTACTCAATCTATCCTTCAGTAGTTAAAGAGACCCTGATCACGTATCCTTGAGAAGTGAAAACGTTTATCATCATTTGTTTCGGTAATACTCATTCATATTAATCAATTTTAACTCATGTCACACAGAAGACTCAAACACCACAAACTAAATTACTAACATCCATAATGTTTAGTTTGTCAGCAGTGAACATTATGAGGCAGCTAATCAAATCGAGTTACACCACAATTCAAACAAACACGGATTGTAAACCAAACACAATATTTTGGTGTTAACGCCAAAAGGTAAAGATTTGTGATATTTGGAAGCCTACTGATGAAAAAGAACCACTTAAATCCAAACCCTTAAATCACAAATATTTTGTTGACAAAGTGAATCGTTTGAAAAGTCCTGTGAAACCAACTTGAGGAACCAAATTACCAGATGCAAACTTTCTTCTAAAATCTGTTTATCGGCGAATTTGCTGTCATTTATGCGTTAAATATTTTAAAGCACTTGGAAATCTTGACGAAATCACACTTACCCACAAGTTGTCTGTTAACCGCACTTCACAAATATCTCCTTCCCTGTAAACATAAGTCTCCCTGGACATACTAACATAGGTGGACAGAAGCCGTAATTTCTGTCTTTCCAGTGTATTTGCGACCGCAAATTTCATCTTCCATTGTTTTTAAAAATTACGTCATAAACTCATGAAACATGTGAGATGAAGTAGAATCAAAGTAAATATGATAAACGCACGGTGGTAGATAATAAGAAAGTGTTTAAGACGAAATTTGAAGGAGGTTATTTTCTTCAATTAACTAGCCAGTCAGCAGTATTTCATCTACAGGTGAAACATGTGGAGATGTTAAATCAAGAATCAGAAAGGCAAGGTGCACTTTCATCCATCAAAAATCAGTTTGGAAATCTTCTCTGCCCAGCATAAACAACGAAATTCCGATTTTCAACACATATGTTGAGTGAGTTCTCCGTGGTTCAGAAACTTTCACTGCCCGACACATAAAGCATTTCCAGCAGGTTGCAAAAAATTTTATCAACAGCTGAATTCATTCTATTTTGGGGATCAAATGGTCAGAAACAATTAGCAACAGCAAATTATGGGCGAGAACCAACTAGGAACCGATTGCTCAGCAAATACGTAGAAGAAGCAGAATGGGATGACATGGCGTTCTAGAGAGGCCATTAGTTGAAGAGAACCAGAATGGAAAACGACAATCGGGGCATCTAAGTGTGAGGCGATTGTTTGAGTTGGATGAAAAGATGAGAGACTATGAGCATTCGTGTTGCCAGGTAAAGGGGATCACTGGAAATAGGGAGTGAAGTTGAGGTGTAATTTTGAAGCCCTATGTTCCGCACTGGACCCAAGGAGACAATTATAATAATGTTCTAATTACTTTCTGAAATTCGTTTTAAGCAGGGGACTGATATTCAAAGATAGATAGAACGTTTGTGAACGCATAGACTCAAGAAGATTTATTTTACCTGTTACTTATATGTCTTGTTTAAGTAGTGGAGATAATGTTCAGTGTTTTTTCAGAATGATTACTTCTATTTAAAATATGTGTTGATATGATTTCAGACCAGGACAGTAAGTAATGCCTCAATCATATGCATGTTGTTTATTGGAAAAATTAATTTAAATTGCTACGGTTTGTGTGCCTTGAAATATTCCATGAGTTGATTACCTAATAAGAATCTGAGACTACATTATCTCTAGATTAAAAGCTGATTTACATCCCTCAGGCAATAAATGAATAAATTAGTTTGCTGAAACAACTGACGTACATTCTGATTGTTTTTCACCACAAATGTATTATTGTTTTCAGTGTTACAAAGTGAGTAGCAGTTGAGATTATATACATACTAAAAATACTTCTCAGAGGTGCACAATCTGATTTCACGCCTACATTCCAAGTTTATTATTATTTATTACTCCAGCGGTTCTCTAACTGTTGTCAGCTCATGATGAAATCCTCCATGCAATTAAACAAAAATCCCTACCAAACCAATACTTGAAAATGATTCTGACGCTCACTAGTGACTGGGGTTCTAGTGGGAAGCCGTGACCAGTAGGGTACAGCAGGTTGAAGATGAGGCAGCAACTCATCTAAGAAGACATTGCGAAATGGTCGCGCTATGTCGTGAATTGGCAGAAGTTAGAATTCATGGGCCACTGGATCGGATCCCAGTGGCTTAATGGTCTACGAGCTTGCCTTGTCACCAGAAGGTCCTGGGTTCGAATCCCGGTGGGTGCGTACTGCTGAAGAGTCCCAAACTAGGATGAAACAGCTGTCCAGTACTCCCAGGTTTTCCAATGGTTCTCTAACTGATTTCAGCTCATGATGAAGTCTCCCATGCAATTAAACAAAAATCCCTAACAAACCAATGCTTGAATATTATTTCATTCCTTTACGTCCCGAGTGGAACACTGGGCTTCCGGCTAGAGCTTCGAAGTGTCAGTAGCAGTGATTTAATTTTTACAGGATGAGTTAGCTAGCCCCACGCTTAACCTTCCATCTTTACTGATTTACCGAGGTTCAGGGGTCCATCAACCGAGGATCGAACTCCGGACCACGTGAGTGATTAGTGACCGTTCTACCGATGAACAACCTAGGCACTAGATAATTTCGGTGGATGGTGACTCTCAGGGGAATCTAACATGCGCACTTTATCCTATTTGAGACTTATCATCTGGTCATGGCTGTGTTACCCAGTGACTGATAGTGATCTAAGTGAAGCTCGAACCCAGTAACCATCATTTAAAAAGCCTTAGCGTAGTCTTCTAGACCACTTGTTAGTTTATTATCTTGTTATTCGACTTAACCCACCTGTATTTGTTACTGTTATTGAAAATTTACACTTTCTTGCTTCAATAAATTTTATCAAGCAACCTGTGAGTTCACTAACACTACTCTCTACACAGCCAAACTGTGAATTGGAGAACACCTTTATAAATAGGGTAGCAAAAGTCGAGCATCTTCTTCTGTCAGGCATAAAAATGAAACTAGATACCAGATATTATCATACCAGTTGAATAAGGATACAAATACAGAGAGAAACAAGAAACTGCAAGATTTAGTGCATATAATCATATAAAATAACAATGAATTGAGAGCCATATTCCTTAGGCAGTAATTTCCCCTCAAAAGCTCATTATTATCAAAAAGGAAGTAAAATAACAGAAATAAATTTGGATCTGAAGATAATGTCATCGTTACCATGTACCTTGTAAAAATGATTCTTTCCCCTCGATTAACACGAACTGTTCTTCATGAATGTCATCCAAGGTATCAAGTTCAAAAAACATACACCTATATTCAGACTTAAACTTTAATCACTGTTAACTATCATTGGAGTTCGTCCACACCAGTGACCTTGAATGGACCAATGAGATTCATCAC
Organism: Trichobilharzia szidati; assembly: GCA_944472155.2. Taxonomy (NCBI): domain Eukaryota; kingdom Metazoa; phylum Platyhelminthes; class Trematoda; order Strigeidida; family Schistosomatidae; genus Trichobilharzia; species Trichobilharzia szidati. The sequence continues at coordinate 117,248,012 of OX235273.1, read as the reverse complement.
ATGAGTTCAATGTTTAATTCTTCTGGATTCAAATGAAATGTCCGCTCTAACGAAGTTCAGTTTGAAGTTAAATGCAGACCAAGTTTTTCAGTCTTGCTTAGATGTGGGATTGATAGGAAAGGAATGAATTTGTTCCTGTGGAGGTATCATGAGTAGATAGGTTGACAGACATGTTCACTGTTGTAAAACTTGTTTGAGACGCGTTCTTGAGGGAAAGGTAAGCTGATGGTCATAGTATTTCTAAGGAAACGTTTTTCATAGATCCCACTTGTCAGTTGCCCAGATCGGGCCAAGTTAAACTTTAAGCACCATCAACTACCTATACAGTGCGACCGCACCAGGGGATTTGAAACGCTCACTGAACGAGTTCGTGAAACCTGGCAAATAATGTTGTCATCATCAATAAAATATACTCTTCGAAGTGCTATGCTACTAAATGGGATATCTGGCAAGTTTCAGCTTAGGTTTGAGAAAGGACAAGTTAGGGTTAGGTTAACTTAATGAAGACGATATTAGGGTCGGTTCGACTTAGATTACGGTTAGTTTAGGAATATTTTCACGCTAGGGTTAGGTTCAGGAAAGATGAGGGTTAGAAGACCTAAATAATTGCATGCATAGAATGTGGTTAAATTACTGTGTTGATATAAGAATAGAACAGTATAATTCCATTGTGGGTCAAATTTATTTTTTGATAAAATCTCACGGTGTTGTACAGTAAAATTTACTGATGACGTTTTGAGCACAGTCCATCACTCAGTCAGTATTACTGTGTTACACTGCAACTTTATCAAAATAAATTTTACCCGCAGTGGAATTATACCCGATTGATACTCCAACCTAAAACTAAGAGCTATTTTTATCACATTTGAGAGGAAGGTTTCTTCTGTAACACTTTTCTACAAATATTATATTTTATAAGTGTGAGAACGTGAATTGAAGAAATTATTGAAATGAATATTCTTCGTTCAGATTGACTTTTAATTCATGATATGGGAATATTTCACACTATTAAAACAAATATTTGTATTCGCTTCAATTTAGTTGGCGGTGAGTTGTAAAATAAAACTCAGAAAGTGTTTCCAGCATTTTTTTAGTGGATTATTAACGTTTTCCACTTTCACAAAATGATCTGTTAAGTGGAGAAATTATTAAAATTCATAGGGGTCTATTTACAACGATGAAATAATCTTGAAACTAAAACGATAAGTTTGTGAAATGCAAATAAGATATTGAGAAGACAAATAATGTGAGACGATGTCATTCTGTAGTGTCTCTACAGTATGTGTAAAACTTAGTGTCTATGGCGGCGTGCAATTCCATATTAATTTTTTTATTAGATCTATCGCACAGTGAAACAGTATCATTTACTGTACCTGGTGTCATTATTCTCAGATACAGATTTCGCCTCCAATAGTTTAATGAATTTTTCGATTTCAGTATCCAGTAAATATTACTGTTTCACTGTGTGTGATATATGTAATTAACAAATCATTACAGAATTACACCGTCTAGTTGCTCGACTTGGTAGAATCCAGAAATACGGTGTGACACTTCTTTAAGAAAACTGTCATAATTCTCATCAATATTTGCAGCTAATCCGGTTCATATAACCATGATACTGATTTAGATTCCCTCGATTGCATATTAATGGTCAATGACAGTTGCACAAAATCGTTCATAATGATGCATTTCGGCTGTTCTGTAGAAAGCCTGTGACTGTCGCGTTTTTCCGGATTATTCAGTCTAAATGTAACTGCCTCATTTTTGCGTAATGCTTCTTCAATATTTTTGGCCTCTATAGGTGATCTCATCAATGAAATGAAGGTTTGAAGCTAAAATACAAGACATTGATGCTTCCTGTTAAGTTAATTCTGTGTAGCATCAGTGACTTCACCAGGAATCGAATAAACTACAATTAAGGCAGCGGTAAAGAGGAAGGGCTAAGCGTGGGGCTGGCGACCCCACACCACAAAAGATATCAAACTACCACAGAAACTTCAGAGCACAAGAAATATGTAAAAACTACGACGAATTCAAAAAACAAACTTATTCTTTGCTGAAATCGGAGAGAAAAATGACACAGTGAACTGGTGAAAGCCTTCGAGAAGCCAGTCAGCCACCCAATGTGTCTTCTTTCGATGAAAGCAAGAATACGAATGAGAATGTGGAATGTCCTCACAATGTTCTAAGTCATCTAGGAAGTCTGCCCCTGTAGCCAACGAAATGCGAAGATATGGCAAAGAAGTGCTGGGTATCTGGGAGAGCAGATTGAACGGATTTGGATTATCCTAATTTTCAACTGAAGAGTCAGTTATCTACTCCCATCTGGATATCCAGACGACAACCACGAGCACACTGAGGGTGTGAGTGGCTACAATGATGCTGCTAGTAGCAGCCAAAGCTCTGATTCAGTGGGAGCCAATATTATTCAGGATCATGACAGCACAGTTCGACCGAAAACGTAGCACTGAAGATAAAAATTATCCATCGCTACGCACAGCGCCACAAACAACGCGGAGCAAGGGAAGAAAGGAGATTTTAACAGACAACAACTTCAAACAGTATCGGACAACATCCCAAATGGTGACATCGAAATTCGTATTGGCGATATGAATGCCATACAAACTGGGAGCGGATAATACAAGAAGAGAACTCATCATGAGTACAGAGGCTGTGGTGCTTCGAAATGAACGAGTACGGAGTATTATTCGCAGGCGTCTGCTCTTTCAACGATTTGGTAATCGAAAGCAGTGTGCAAAAGAACAAGGATATACACAAACGAACATGGATTTCACCTGACAGACACATCACAAATCAGACAGATTTCATCTCTATGCTGCTCAAGTAAGTAGAGACTCAGGCTGCTGGATACAAAGTCTAGAAGAGGAGCGGATGTGGACGCAGACCGTCGTCTTATTCTAGGAGTCTTCAAGGTGAAGCTAAATTCCCTTAAAACAAATGGAGACAGGCCACTGTAATTCAAGTTCAATATTCAGAAACTGAGGACGAAACTACAAGGGATGACTTCACTACAGTTCAGATCAGAGCAAAGTCGGACACAATACATGACATTACTGAGGACACATGCATGTAAGAACATTGCAACTAAATCTCGGAAAATGATGTTCAAGGAAACGTGTACAACTGTTCTAGGAGGAAGGAAGAGACAAGACAAGACAAGGAATGGTTCTCAACGGATCCCTGGAAGGTAATAGAAGAGAGGAAAGGATCATGGTGAAAGAGAAGATGACTCAATACAAAGATGCACAAAAGAAAGAGAAGCTGAGTTGATTGGACACTGCACTGAATCGAGAGGTGAAGAAGCGTGTTAGGAAAGACAAGAAACTGATGCTTCCTTTCAGGTTAATACTATATAACATCAATGATTTCGCTACGAATAGAATAAACTACCATTTAAGAAGCGATCACTGACATCAAATGTCTTATAAATTCTGAGCTATATGCCAGCGACTATTCCAAGTGATTCAGTTTCTGTCCAGAGGTAAACACCGATTCTATGCCATTTATTCTTTTCTGATTGTAAGTTATTTATTTCCTGTCGGTAGATTACAATCTTGTTCTCCAACATGAGCTGCATATGTAATTGTGACAACTAGTATTTAAAGTTTAATTGCATCATGGAATGATTCTGTTAGATAAAAACACAGCGATAGAGCATATATGATAATTTTTGCTGGCACAAGGCCTTAATATGATTATGAGCAGTAAATTATGCTCATAATGTCATCTGCGACTAATGTTTTGTCATAATAATTATTCTAAGAGTCGTTGGCACAGTGGTAGAAAGCTTGCCAACCACACATCTAGTCCGGGATTCTATCCCCGGACGACACGCTCCTTTACCTCCCTAAGCCAGTAATAAGGCTGGTAAAGAGGGAAGGTTAAGCTATGTATGAGGCTAGCAACTCGATCCCATGAAAATAAACACCACCGCACAGAAGCCTCAAGTCTCTAGCTTGAAGCTCTATGTTACACTGGGGATGTAAAGGAAATAAAAAAATTATTCTATGATGTAACATACTCTACTGTAGTGACTAAATCATATTATTGCACCAGTCAATATGTATACAATAGTTCTATCTTTCAAAACTTTCCTCTGTAGTCTCTCATTCCCTCCACTTTCTCACTTACTTTTGAATAATAAGTTACAAAGTGAAGATGAATAGTCATCCCAACATCTCGTGATTTTTTATAACTTTGGATTTCTACGGCGTTTGAGTCACCAGAAGAGGTTATCCACAAACTAGTATTGAGTTATGACTTTGTGTTTGTTTCTACCCATTGATAAGGTGTATCGAAAATCCCTGTAAAACGGGTATTTCTCTGGAATTCTAATGGAGTCAAGGAAATTGATCACTACTCAACATGATCTTTAGATCAGGCATGTTAACGAGTAATCACACTGTCCTAGACTAGATTGTGAAAATCAAACACTCACACATACAGTATAGTCATTAAGCTGAGTACTGAAACACTGACATACACTTTGTGGGACTATGATATTCTATGCCAACAGAAAAATCAATTTTCAAATTTTCAGATTTGAGAACATTATGTGCATTCTGCCTAATCAGCCTAATGTTTGTCAAAATACAGACTTAAATTCGTCTGAAAATATAGAAACTGTACTTTTAGTCTTTCAGGTAACCATCTGTCCTAGGAAAAATCGAGTTACAGAAATAAATTAAGCTATAACGACTGTACGGATTTTATCACATATGTTGTGATAATTAATTTTTCCTCTATGTTTCCACCTGAAATCATGCAATCTACTTGTGTGAAGAGGGTTTGAAAAAGTATAAGTGTTTGAAATGCTATACCAAGTTCTTGAAAATAATTTCCTCATTTCAGTTAACCCTGGTGAGTTGCTTATAGTGATTTTGCAAGCCATTTCACTTTTATTTCAAATGTGTTCGGTTACAGACCAACATCAATGAGGCCAGAAAGCACGAAACTGATGCTTCATGTCCAGTTATGCATAATCAGCATCCGTGATTTCACCATAGATCGAATAGACCACTTTCATTTCACGATGGAGGGTATGTCAACCACCAGGAACTCATTGAATATCCAATAAATTCACATATATGCACCTTTTTTTGAAGCTGATCATTCTTGGATGATTTATTGATAAGCTTATTAAAGTCCTCACCAACTCGCTGACGTATTACTTGTAGAGAATAATTGTTGTGCTGGATGAAGAAATCATTTATATGGCTGAAGACTTGCCTCATCCTACACTACTGTAGCAGTCATCTTCATAAGTATTCTTTTGACATTTTCACTGCTTATTTGGTTTCACTTTGTTTCCGGCGTTCCTTCTCTTTTTAATTTCACTGTTGCTGTAATTTTTTTCATTTTGAATAATTTGCATGAATTCAGACGGCATACGTATGTTTGTATTTGAGAATGTACTATATGACGCAATTTGCTTTGTGGTACACAAATGCATAAAAAGTTACTTGAAGAAATTTAAGTCTGTATTAAAATTTATTTACAATTTAATAAGCCACAACTAAAGGTGTGTAACAAATCCAGAAGTTAATGTTCATTGAGAAGAATATTGATAGCGAAATTGGAAATAGCTCCTACCCTTCTTTCAGGTTCGTAGAAAAACCTTTCTCAATCTAACTGGCATTTGTCTAAGTACACATTAGGTTTTGGACACCATATGTCTGATTCTAATTTGGCGTAATTCCAAAAAAATATTTAACCGCCAGTAATCACTGTATCAGCCCTCTATAGAAGGTGAAGTTGTTTTCACTTTTTATTTTTCAGAGACTACACGTAAGAAAAATAATTATACATTTGAAAACTATGTACTTCGAAAAACATTCTTACTTCACATAACTGAGAACGCAATATTACTTAGCATATTTGGCAACGGTTGGTCGTGGAACGAGTCACTAATAAGCTGGTAATCAAGAAGACAACTCTCTGTAGTACTGCTAACCGAAAAACAATTTTCCTTTCAGCCAGCTCCAACAAAACGTCGAGGGCCAAAAATTACTTGTAATATGAACGTCAAATTACTGAGTTTGAAGAATATCACGTATTCTGATATGAATGTAGATTCTTCTTTAAGAACACTGTAATTATTATCAGATTATCAAATTTGTCGAATCACTGAGTGAAAAATACCTCGTCACTAGGCAGAAGTGAATACCTGTGGTGTTTACGTTTTTATCTGCAGGAACCATGATATATGAATCAATGCATTTTTTACTACCTTTTAAGGTATCCAGTGTTACGCTTTTTCAATAATGTAAATGCCCTAATCAAAGGGTTTCATTGATTCCCTACATTATTTCAGTGCAGAAATGTAAGTCAGCGTTCAGTTTGTTTATATAGATTCTCCAGATCGCCTTGAGGCAGCTAAAAATTGACCATTCTATAAATTAGTCTTTTCAACAGTCTTCTCACTGTTTGGTAAATTAAAAAAACTTTACACAAAATGATGCACCTTGTTAACTTTAAGATAAAGCCATTTAAACATTTTGACTTTAGCTGAAAAAACTACACATGTAATAAATTCACCTAATTCGTATGACATTTTTCGACGTCACCCATTTCTATGTGGTTTCTTTCTATAATCAAATGGCATGTATGTCATTCCTGAGAAGTGCACACCATAAAGTTGTGACTTCCTGAATTCAAACTGTACTTAGTTCCATGATGGCGATGATGATGATTATAGCAAGTACAGTTTGTGCGTCGGTGGCACAGAGGTTAGGACTCTTGCCGACCATGCACATGGTCCGAGGTTCGATGCCCTTCTGACGCACACCTGATATTTAGGGTCGGCCTGATAAATTTGGGATATAGATATCACATGCTGAAAATTTCATACTTGTACCAAAATACTGCATGGAATCAAGCTATAATTAAATAAATAAATTGAAACCATAAAGCCTCTAAAAAGTAAAACAAGTTATGTAACCACTTTAAATGTTATTACTTCTTGATTTTCTCATTCACTTGAAAATTTTCTCTCATTTGTTCCGTGAAAAACTAAATAGTTTTATTCTCAAACTGCTCTAAATTGTTTTGAATATGTACTTAAGGCTTTAACATTCATGTAAAAGTTTAAAAAATTATCCAAAGAAAGGCAATTTTTCACGTTAAATTAGAGCAATTATTTTGTAGTGAGGGAGCATTCAGAAAATAGTGAGTGAAGCACTTTATTGTTTTCTTGATACAGTAAAGTTTCATCCACACGTTTATGTCACTCAGAGAAGGTCAATATAAGGCTCAACATATTCTCTCTTGAACTACGCTTATTTCACCGCAGTAATAATGTGATAGTAATAATACACGGAAAATTCCCATTGTAATATGTAGAAAATCAAAACAAGTGGTGATTCAGCGGAGAGACTCATTTCAACAATGAATTTATTATTAAGCTCTACAATCGTATGTAAACATGTCGCTTTTAAGAAATTATATCCGGTGAGGGAATTGAATCATAGGTGTGAATGCATAAAATAATGCAATTAAAATATGTGTGATTATAATCATAGTTAAATGTCAAGTGGGAAACAATTGATGTCATATATAGAATAATTCATAGGATGGATAGAAGTTGGAAGGAGTGTGTAATTATAAGATTAGTAGGCAAACTGAATAAAATAAAACGTTACGTGACATTGTGTGAAATTCGATAACAAAGAATTTAATGTTGCGAAACAGAAGTGATTTATAATGACAAAGAGGATGAGTGAAATAATAGTAATATAAACAATTGACGTAATGAATGAAGAGTATACAAACTGGGTAAAACAAGATTAAAAAAACTGGTAGAGCCAAAATGTGATTAGGGATTACCACACTTTAGCATAGGGGGATTAATACCATGAAAGTTGGAGGGGTTTAACGAACGTTATTTATATACAGAGAACTGCATAAGTGAAGAGGCAGTATTACTTAACATATCTGCCAGAATTCAGTCGTGGAACAAGTGAATACTCAGCTGTCGGTCCACAAGACAATTTGTGAGGCAGCGTTACCCACGTGAAAATTTTTCCTTCAACCAGCACCAAGAATAAATTCGAGGGCTGAAAATTAATTGTAATAGGAATGACAAGTAACTATGATTCGGGAATATATCGTATTCTGATAGGAATACAGATTCGTCTGCGTTTATTTTACGTCATTGCTAACCAGAAGTGAATACCTGTGGTGTCTACGTTTTCATTGGTAGGATCCATGATGATTCTCAATTCAAGGTATCCAGTGTTACGCTTTTTCAATTATATAAATACCCTAATCAAAGGGTTTCATTGATGTACTATAATATTTCAGTGCAGAAATGTAAGTTAACGTTCGGTTCGTTTATTTAGATTCTCCGAATCGCCTTGAGGTGGCTCAAAATTCAACATTCTATAGATTAGTCTTTTCAACAGTCTTATCGCCGTTTAGCATATTAAAAGACTTTACACAAAATGATGTACTCTGTTAACTTTAAGATAAAACCATTTATACACTTTGACTTTAGCTGAAAAAACTACACATGTAATAAATTCACCTAATTCGTGGGACACTTTCCGACGTCAGCCATTTCTATGTGGTTTCTTTCTATAATCAAATGGCAGGTATTTTATACTTCGTCATTTCTGAGAAATGCACAGCATAATGTTGTGACTTCCTAAATTCAAACTGCATTTAGTTACATGATGGCTCTGATGATGATGATGGCAAGTAATTTGAAAACATTTAGACTATACAAAAGTCGAAAATGTTACGTCCGGTCACTTGAGAATTTCATTTCATATTTTCTATGACTAACTAGACAGTTTTATTTCGAAACGGTGCTGAGATGTTTCCATTGCTCAGTGAGCGCCTTAACATTTATGCAAAATTTCAAGAAACTGTCCACGGAAACTAACTTTTCCGTTTAACTTTGAGCAATTACTTTGTAGTAAGAATCATTCTATGAGTCTTCAGTGAATTATTCAACTGTTTTCTTGATACAGTAACGTTTCAGTAATACAGACAAATCGGATACGTTGCAATTTGTGTAAATTTCGTTTTACCTTTTGGATGACTTTGAAGTCGGAGTCTGTAGAATTAGAGTGATCAGTATCGACCAGATGTTCATTGATCGCGTTTCTTATTCTTACACTTCCACCAATTTGTAATCATGCAGGAAATTGCTCTTGCACCCTCGTTGACAAAACTCGAGTAATAATAAATAGAAATCAAGTAAGATAATATCCTGAAACGTACTATGTGTATTCACCGAGGACTTTTTTTTTTAGCTGCACCAGTGCTGAAATGTTAGTCAGTATACCGATCAAATAAGGGTTATAGAAGGTAGCAAATTTCAGTACTGATAAACAATGAATTCCCTTTACTATATCCTCTTTATAATATAGAGGAAGAGAAGTTATCAAAGAGAAGATTCCTTGTTTATCAATCAGTGTACTCAAATTTGTAATTGGAGTGTTTGAAAACAGAATCTCATTTGAAATGCATTCAATTGCAATGCAGAACAATGCAGTCGGCAAAGTTAAAAAGTAAGCACCACTAATTACCAATCAGCAAATGACCTCGAACGCACCAATAACGTGAAGGGTTCCTTGATGTCTCATAATATTTTAGGGGAGAAATGTAAGTCAACGTTCAGTTTGTTTATTCACATTCTCCAGATCGCCTTGGGGTGGCTCAAAATTCAACATTCTATACATTAGTCTTTTCAACAGTCTTCTCACCGTTTGGCATATTAAAAGACTTTACACAAAATGATGTACTCTTTTAACTTTAAGATAAAGCCATTTATACATTTTGACTTTAGCTGAACAAACTACACATGTAATAAATTCACCTAATTCGTGTGACATTTTTCGACGTCACCCATTTCTATGTGGTTTCTTTCTTTAATCAACGTAGATCAGTAGAAGAAAGAGTGAATTCTACAGACATGTGCAAGCAGTAATGGACAGCATCTCAAATGACGACAATAAAACAGTAATGGGCGACAATAATACGAACCTGGAAGCAGACAAGTGAGGCAGAGACCGCATCATAAGTTCAGGGGAGTTTGGTGAAATGAGTCAGGATGGTAAACTCTTTGCAAACGTCTGTGTCTTCATTGATTTTGGGATTAAAGGCAGTCTGTACAAGAAAAGGTTGTTAACAAAGCGACATGGATTTCCTCTTACAGACACACCAAAAATCAAAAAGACTTCATTTCTATCTCGGGAAAGGGAAGACGCAGCCTGCTGTGATCAAAAATAAGTACAAGGACAGATTTGAGATGAGACTGTTATGTAGTTATGTTGAAAGCCCTAAAAGAAGCTGTAGATCCACAAACATTCAAGGCCACTGCTCAGAAACTGAAGCATAACACTACAAACAACACATTCACCTTAAGCATTTGAGGGAAGTCAGAGATATTATTTAGCATCACCGAGGAATCCTGTATGGGAGAATACAGCGACTCTGTTAAAGTGATGTTGAGGCACACCAGCATAACTTTCTTATAAGGGAATACATCACAAGACAAGAAATGGTTTCCTATGGACACGTGAACTCTTCAACCAACTACCAACTGGAAATTCTTCCGCAATAACTCTATCAGACAAAGAAGTATTAGTGAACACCAAACAGGTGTCTGGAATGCGGCAAATCTACTGAAAGTCGAAGAGGCAACACGATTCACATAGTGGCCTAAAGACAGCTTCAATACTATGGAGTGTAATATTCAAACCTTTGTCAACCTTATTCAGCAGCTTTATGCCAATGTCACATGTCAAGTGATCCACATAGTGAAACCCAGCAAAGGTCATGAAGTGAAGACATGAATAATATAAGGCTTCTTAATACAACAGACGATATTCCTGATTATGGTAGGCTGGATGATGTGACACATTGTGGGGAGCGAGAAGAGGGGAATACGTCGGACAGTTCATGTGTAACACTACACACTAGAAGACCAACAGAAGAAAACCAACAAACTGGCAGAAGAGGCAGTTAACAGAACTAATAAATTCGAGTTAACATAGAGAAGAGACAGCTACAACAAGCACCAGTCAGCACCAATGGAGGTATTTTGGAGATGGTTACCTCTTTCACTCACTTGGTTAGAAAGCATCACTTCAATTACTGGAGGTACAGACGACGATATCACATCCAGCCAGGATCAGATAGGTGAAAGTGTCACTGCTTGACCTTTATTCAATGTGGAAGACAGCTGCGCTCAACATGAAGTACAAGATTCGTATTTCTATATATGGTTCAAAAATTCTGCATGTGTACTAAAAGTATTTCAAATAGGCTTCAGAGTTTTATCAGAAGTTACTTTTACTCAGTAATGAAGCTCAAATGGCCAGGAAGGATTAGCAAAAACTAACGCTAGAAATAAATCAGCCGATAACCTATTGTTCAGAAAATCGTCTAAAAGGAACTGGAGACAGATCGGACGCAAGCTGAGAAGACCGTTGAGTGACGTCACGGCTCTCGAAGGTAAGCGGAACGAAAACCGGAGAGTGTGGCATCCAAGAAGAATATGAAGGTAACACAAGCCTTCAGAGCGTCTTCACATGATAACCGGGTCAGCTTCGGACAACCAACTCGTCACTTTCCAAACACCCTCTACTCAGGGATTCAGCGTTTGATGCTACCTAACAGTCTCCACAGTATATGTGCTTTGGTAGGTTTGGTATGTAATGGTTTCTCGGATGATTTGCTAGACTCCAGAGTTCGTCTGTGCTTAATCTTTCTTAGTCAGTTACAGGATCTTCAGTAGAGAGTGATAACAACTGTTGGTGAAAACCTGCAGCCTGTTTGAAACACCTCCACTGATGAGTCTGACTCTCACATAGATACTTATCTTTGAATTTCCAATCTAGGTATTTGTATCCAGTGCTATGGATTTTCGTATAGATTACAGAATAATGAATTATTGAATCAGTGGTGATTGGTGTTGGCCAAGCAATTTCATCGTAATTTTGTTCGTTGTATTCCGTTCTATCCCTGTCCCTTCTGAAAAATTGCCTATTTTTGCATGTTTTCATTCCATTTTGGAGGATATGAGACACAGATCATACATGAAATCCTGGTTTTCTCAGGTCTTTTAGTCTGTCCAGCGAACACCTCTCTTGTCACTGTCTACAAATTGCTAGGTAATCAAGTTCACCACAGTTTGAAATATCATCAGCGATAGTATGCAACACTACTTTAATTCCGTCTTCACCTTAAAGGCACAGGTCAGCCTGCCACTGACATCTGATACCATGAAATAGTTGTTCGAAGATGTCTATAAATATTAGAGGAATTGCCCTCTGCAGAGTTGAAACAGTCGTCAAATTACTTCTCCAAGGATGTTTCGAAAGTCAAGTGGAAATTTTATTGCACTCCATGGTCCATTTGATGGTGATACGTAGTGTTTTGATCAGGCTCCTGGACAGCTTTTTACTGAATTCCACCTGTTCACAGTGATGGCTACCATCCAAGACATATTTCAGTCGTTCAGCTATGATTTGGCTTAGTATTGTTGTTCTGTTGTAAATGCATATGTATTTGTCAGTTTGACAAATAAATCTTTCTTCTGCTGTGTAAGTACCTCAACTTTCACTAGCACCCTCTGGAGTTCGAATGTGAGCATGTCCGTTGGGGTGTTCTGTTCCATTTTAAGTGCTTCTGGCCTGACTTCGTCCGATTTCGATCGATTTATGGATTTTATTACCATGATAGCAATGATTACTTATGATTTTTGTAGGAGCCATATCAATTTCAAAGAGTTTCACTTTTCTTCAAATCATGCCTCCTTTGTTGTGTATCTAACTGTCGTCAATTGTTCCCTGATAACTGTCACGAAGATGTTTTTCGCTTCATCCTGAAGTTTTTGAGTGCTGATATTAGCGTAAAGTGTTTCACTTAAGCATATTAAATCTCAATCTTTGCAATCTTATTTAAATTAAAGTAAAAGCGTGGTTTCCAGTTTTTAAACCACTTGCTCGACATAATTAAGAAAATAAAATTCAAGACGGTGTGTTAGGATAGGACTGGCTCTTCGGGATAAGAAAGAAAGTACAAAATAAGAGATGGAAGAATTCGAAGAGGAATACGATGAGTAAGATGCGGTAAAGGTTTTAACGAAAATCTGTCTGGGGCCAAAGAGTGCCGTAGATATTTTTCGTGGTAATATCAGTAATATAATAAGCATCAACCCTGGGAATGTCAGTGTATCTGTATGAATATAGGGAAAGACATGGTTATTGTCAGGAGCCACGTGAAATATTCGAAATCAAGCAATTAAAAATTAATTCATTTTATTTGAGCCATTAACTATACTCAAGAATACTCAGTTAGTTAAACCAAATTTATGCCCTGAAACCACATTTAAAAATAATAATCTCTGATCTATGAAAACCAATATGAATAAAAGAATGAAATTCTTAATGGAAACCAACTGACAATGACAGTTTATGTCTGAGATGTCTAACATTGTGCACCACTGTCATACTTGGTCAACATTAAAACATATCTTAATATATGAAACAAGAAGATGAGCAACAAATGGAAGGAAGTGACTCCTTTCAGTAAAATCGTCAAAGATACGTAATCGGGTAACCACCGAACTTTGTTTTACTAACACTACTTGAAAGCTGTGAATGGTTCTAATTTATTTCTAAAGTCATTTTTCATCCCATAAGATGTAAAATAATTTTTTTAAAATGTAGATAACATTAGCGTTAATGGAAAAGGTAAGTCTCATACCTGTAAAGATTTGATTTCGTGAGTCAAATGGAACGTCTGATAATTCCTTTGGAATTCCTGTTTGATATATGTGACATTATTTTACCTCTTAAAGTGCACATACACGATGAGATATTTGGACTCAAAATGTCGAGAGATGAAAACAGCATCACTTTGAAAAATAATTAGGTGTTAAAACCATAACTCCTACAAAGAAGGCAGATCAATCGGTAACTCCGTTATTTTGAATTAAAAGTCACTAGTCATTCTTAATCAGAATAATAGTGGGGAATGTAGAATGTGGAGTGCACTGTTCGCGATTACCTGCCAAATGTTCCTGAAAAATGAAAAATATTAAGCTAATTATGGTTAAAACAGTTCACGCTAATTCTGATACCATAAACAATAAAGAGCGGATACACACATGGGAAATAATCTCCCATATTCAGGCCAGCAATGGGTTCTAATGTAGTTTATGCCGACGGGCTGCTTCATTTTGATAACGCTATTCGTACACACTATTCAGATAAATTGGAGAAGAGAGGGTTATTGAAGAAAACGGAGCAGTCTACACAGTTACAGTTGCAAGTGTAGACAATACTGGTGGGTAGTATTTCATATAATGCAGCACATATAGCAATGAAATCTCTGAAACGACGTTTTCTGCGTTCTTATCTCCATTTTATCATTTCATCTTTAGTAAAGAAATACTATGGTATGTACACACAGTTGATTAATTTTCGTTTTTTTTCAAGAGTATAAGACTCATCTGCTTGCTTTATCAGAATTTCTTTTTTGTACTTTACATATTTGAAACTACTGAAGATTATCGATTCATGTTTGGCAGAAATTAGTGGTAGTTGGCCTATAAAATCACTCATTCTTGTTAAGTGAATTATAATCACAGAAATTGTTTGAAACAGAACAGTAGAGAAATGCTCACCTCAGAGATACACTTAGTCTCTCAAACACTTAAGCAGAAGAAACCTTCAAGGGCTTGTCATTGTAAGGATAGAATTTGAGCACTGTGGCAGAATGTAATTCCATATTAGATAAGTTTATTTAAAATATCACACAGAGATGCAGTATCAACAACTGGATGACACCTCTAGCATAAATTATTGCTCATAATCATAACAGTTTTAGTCACACGGTTTCACAATTAGTCTCGCAAATATTTTCTCTCTTGTTTTAATCTCTCCAACTTCCCTTTGTTCTTTGTTGTCACTTTCTATATCTCCAGTATGGGCATTGCATCATTCCAATTGCCTGTGTGTGGTGATGTATCGATAAACAAAGCTTCAGTGATGAACCTCTCTCTCCAACTAAATTTATAACTTTCTAATACTTTCACCCTGTCCTACTCTATTGTGTGATTACATGCAAGTGAATGTAGTGCAATGGCTGAGTTTTCTTTTATGTTATCAAACTTAGAAGGGCCAATTTTTCTAGGTCTAGCTAGATTTTTATGTTCCAAAAATTAAGCTAACCCCGACCTACTATTTTGAGATTTATATATAATAATGATTGTGAGCAATAAATAACTTATGCTCGAAACGTCATCTAGTTTTCAGCACTGCATAAATGTGTGGTATTTAAATTAAACGTATCTAATATGAAAAAGCTTGTGTATACCAAATATCACTTTAATGAGTCATTAAATATTCTTGTCTTCTGTTCACATTCAACACATTCAAACTTCACAGCATTCTGGTTGGACATTTTTTACTGGTGCTCGCACTCTTGGATTAACAAAACTTCGATTCGCTGATTCCCATAGTATAAATGTAGATAAATTCGACTGTAAAGGAGGTGTAAAATATGCTTTTCCGAATCTGAGAACTTTTATCTCGAATCAACACACTGCAGATCTGGTGTTTCGTGGACTGACTGACTGACTGGTTTCAACATAGAACTTTGCAACGATGTGCAGCATTTCGAGTCGCCACACTTCACACAGCACACTAAGCCAGAGACGAAATTTTAAAAAAAAACGCAAAATAGGGACATTTAACTGAGATTTGAGGCAAACGAATAGTAATGTCACAGAACAATATAGTTTCATTGGAAATTATAAGTCACAAAAAGTGTATGTATCTGCATCAGCCACTGAGAACGATTTTGAGCCATATCACAAATCTTCCCTAGCCTTCATTGGTGTTTACCGTTCCGACAACCCCAACCAGCAAGTCCACACCTTGTGTTTTGGTATGACTGCCACTGACTCCTTTCCAGCCTGACCGTATTCCAGCTAACATCGCCCATCGAGGAAGGTGATGGCTAGGCATATGTAACACATATCCTAAGCATTTCAATCGATGTAACTTCGCAGTCTCGTAAGACTACCCAAATAGACTGTTCAAAAGAATGAACATAGACAATAAAGCGAATGGATTCCTCGATTCAAGTTTCTTTCATTCTTATGGAGTATACGTACAGAGTATTCAAGGGTAAGAAATACAACTACTCGTCATAATCGCTATTGTTCATAGTGTGTGAAGCATTACGCAAGGCTGCAAGTAATGAAGCACCTTATCGCAAAAGCAGATGACGAGGAGGTGAGACGTGATTTATATCAGTGAGCTGACGATTAACATATGGGACAGCAAAGTCTTGATAATAAACTAATTAGCAAACCCTGGAGAAGCATCCACTTGGAAAATATAAATGCCTTATTAAATTTCAATAGCACAAATTAACGTTTATCTTGCACAAATCTCGTCGAGTAAACGAAGCTAAGGATGACGTAGTTGAAATAATACAGAAATCATGTTGAATCTCTTGTCTGTGAAAACCAATATGCTTAAAAGAATGAAAGTCTAAATGGCAACTAACTAACAATGATAGCTTATGTCTAAGACGTCTGGCATTGTGAATAACTACTATACTTTGTCGACATTAAGGCATATCTTAATACTTGAAACAAGCAGACGGGTAGCAAATGGAAGGAAATGACTCCTTTACGTAAAATCATCAAAGATATGTAATCGGATAACCACCAAACTATGTTTTACTAACGCTAATGAAATCTGTGAATCGTTCGAATTTATTTCGATAGTCATTTTCTCATTCCATAAGATGTACAATAATTTTTTTTAATGTAGAAAACGTTACCGTTTATGGAAAGAGTAAGTCTCATACCTGTGGAGATTTGATTTCGTGAGTCAAATGGAAGATCTGATAATTCCTTTTTGTTTCTTGACATACACATGGAACTTCTGTTCGATATACATGACATTATTTTACCTCTTAAACTGCACATACACGATAAGATACTTGGAGTCAAAATGTCGAGAGATGAAAGCAGCATCATATTGATTTCACATGGCAGTAAAAGACTTTCGAAACCCAAATAAATTTCAGTTACCCTGAGTTATATTAAACACATTAATCCATCTCTCAAATGAACGCTATCACAAGTGGGACTTTTGGATACCATCATTAGAATTATTCCTGCAAATGTTCAATCTTGGGCAAATTTCACAAACCACTCCTCGTAGTTTCATTGGTTTAGTTGTACTACTGATGAACTATTCAACAAATCACATGGGAACGTCAATCCTCACTTCGATTGTCATAACATAGTGAATCAGAATAACACTTTGAAGTACGCATAATCGAAGGATTAAAGTTCTGCCTACAGTAAAAAAAATAGCATACCTTATACCAGTGGTTTCAAATAAACAAGACGAATTGTTTCACAAGTTGTAGTTGAGAACTTTACATCCACAGCTGGTTTAAAAAAAGCAATTGATCGACATAACACTGAGAGGAATGAGCTTATGTGAGAAACAAACAAGAAAATGCCTATTTAGCTGTCAAAATTATTGGTGACGGCCCAGATGGTGTCATATTTGGAGAATATTTAGCAAAAAACTAAGTTATAGATAGACGAATTCTCAACATTAGCAGCATAGAAAGAGATTGAGGGAGCAACATATTCGCCTTCAAAGTTGACATTAGTGATTCGACAGTAGTTATGATCAATTGAGATCATGAAAGCTAATGAACACCTGAAAGGAAGTTCGTATCACGAAGGTAATAGGCCTGTTATTATGTCGTCAGTAAAAAGCTATTCGCAAGAATTTCTCACACCACATATTCTTCAAAGCGAGTGATTTTGATGACCTTCTAGTTGGTCGGTTTGTTGCCCCATGTAAATAATTCTAGCATGATATTCGGCACTAGTGAACTACACAAATCATTTTATTCCACAAGTAAGATATTTCGATCTAGAAATGTCACAGTCTATAAGTTGTCTATGCAACATTGTGCTACTTGAGATTTGAGCTGTGAATGCAAGCTTACTCAATTTACGAAGGTGCCCAGTGGAATATTTTATAAAGGAATCAATCTTGCTTAACCTTTGAGGTTTCCAGACCCCATGAAAAGTATTTACAGACAGATGATCAGCTGCAGCGAGATCACAAACATGTTTTTGAACACTATTCACTAAACACTCCCATCCATCTAAATAAATGATAAAGTGGTTTCTTATATGTACATATTTTGCCACCTGAAACAGGTCCAGTCTAAACGACTGCATTCCACAGGCACAAATATTATAGTTCAGAATAGCTTAGAGAATTATATTCAATGAAATAAGAAGAAATAACAGCCAATACATTCAAAGCGAGAATTCGCTGGATGCTTAAAATATCATTGATGGTAGTTCTGTATAAATAAGTCCTGTGAAGTTAAACTTGGAATTATACTGTGTGATGTTTTCTAAGTTCTCCTAATGAAATTCACTCAGTTGTTTCTTGATTTCCAGACATAACTTGTCGCAATCGTGCCTCGTAAGTCTGACACAGCACACTGTTCGTCATTCTCGTAATTTTACCTGTTGTGTTCACATGAATTTCACAACGTCTGATGCAGAAATTAGTTACCGTCTCATTTCTAAATTTACTAGAGAGTTCAACTAAACAGCTCAATTTCTGACAGCTCAACAAATCACCGCTAGCAGTAATAATGTTGAGAATAAATCTTCCTCAGTTTATCCGCTGATGCTTCAATCTAATCCTATTCAACATATTCTATATCGATGAAATCACTTGAAATTAAACAGAGTGAGATCAATTTGAGAGTAGATGTCGCAAAATACTAAACAAACTGCCTTCACTACCTTTTCAGAATTTCAACTCTGATAACAGAAGCTTTATTTATCAAATCAGTCGAAAATACATGTAATATGAATGATTCAACACCTGTCCAATCAGACGTCTGGAAATTTCTACTACCACAGTTTTACACATATATTAGTTTACCTGTGTGGTTGTGTTTTGATCTATGTAGCGTAATTTCTAAGTCAGTCATTCTAAGTAATTTAGAAAAGAACTCAGCGATTACACTGTGTCGATTAACACACAACGACAATAGAATTAAACAGAGTTGAAATTCTGGATAACAATATGGGTAGGTAGAGAGAGAAAGGTTGATTACTGAATCTTTGTTCATAGAATCTACACCCAGCAGATGCAATAGCAATGAATCATCATTATTACCAAGAATATGGAAACTATAACTGCCTGTCGAATCAAGAGGTGACAAATAATGGAATTATGAAAACGAGATCAGAAGGTTGTGTGAGCAACTTGTTATTATTACGAATAGTTAATTGTGCTCGAAACGTCGTTATCAGAAAATATTACTTTGTAAAAATAAAGTTTTCCCTATAATGGATTTCGACTCCACCAAAGTGCTCAAGTTCTATTCTTATATCCAATAAGTAATTAATTTTAGTGCAGTGGAAGTATGTGTGAGGGTAAAGAAAACGTTAAGAATTTATGTGAATTTGTATTAAATATAGAGAAGGAATTCGCCCGCGGGGATTATCAACACACAATATTAGATGTTTTCATAAAAGCGTAAATAAAACTCACACCTGTCAAAATGTTCTTTCGTTTCTTCTTGTAGATTGGGGTTTTGTGGGCAAACCTGATGACTGATCTGCATGGGCATTGACTGAGAATTTTTCATTTTATGTTTCGCAGAACACTGATTTTCTGTTTACAAATTAGTATTTGTTTCCCTTTGTTTGAACATTTCAGTTACCAGGTACTATGTATGCTGCTTGGATTTTACATTCATGTGATGCTTTTCAACACAATTTACGCTACATTTTCTTAAATTTTTGTGTAAACATGAATGTCTTTTCGTCAATGTTGTTCGTAACAAATGTTTATCATCATATATTGACAAATAACCCTAAAACTCGAAGAACAACATGCCAGAATAATATCCTTTGCTCATTAAATGGTGTAGTCATAAAAATAAACATTTCTTTGAGTTAATATAAGACATAACAAATGGTATTCTGACCTATAGGAATTCATTTTGTATGTTGCTTATTTTTTGGAAAACTGTGATGCAAACAGAAATTTGTGTTTGCCTCTTTGAGATTCGTCAAACGAATAGGTCTGCTTCAATTTCCCTTCTTGTCATCGCAGGCACATAAGTTGTACAGAAACCTTAACATTCTTCTCACTGATGATTATCTCAGTTACTTGAGGAATTCTGCCGTATTTACTCAGTTTCGCTAAAGCCAGAGGTTTGACATTTGTACTGACCAACGTGCAATCCGAGTACACCTGTGACGACAGCATCTAGGGACGACTCCAGCACTAAGAAGATATCACTTAGCGATACAGACAAACTTCATTATGTAAGCAGAATGCTATAAGACATGCGTTATTCTAAGGCTAGTTCTGCTTAGGCATTGTTCAATAACAATGGATAGTTTACTGTTCAGCCATATAGCTTAGGCGATGCAATACAGCTGAAAAACTTCTGTGATGGTCGAACAACCATTCAAATTGATTTGAAGCGTTTCGTATCACATAAACAGCGCAGTGCATAGTATTCTGAGGCAACAGGAATCCGGAGATTGAAGCCTCATCTTCACGTGAGAAATGGTTCTTTCGTACACTTTGCATAACAGTAGTAATTTCTCGTTTCTTAACTTACCATTTCTTTATTTGCTTCTTCCTGTCACCACCTCTGAATATTGTTCATTTTCCTACGTGCCAAATGTTGAGGCCCTATCTTTAGGCCTTCAGTTTCATATTTATATAGTAAAGCATCAGAGAGCCACTGATGAATTCGCTTTAAACAAGCTGGAAAACATCTCAGTGATTGGCAACCATATTGTTACAACAAAGATCTCCTTGCTTAGTGCTGATAATATGACACTGAATAGTGAAACAAATATCTGTCTTTCAACAAAGTCTAACTGATAAGAAACTCAGAGAGCTACGATGGTCCCCAGGATAAAGAAATGTTTATTTTTTCAGTGAAATTTCTCACGAGTACTTCGAAGTTCAATGTGACTTGTGAGGTTATACTTTTTTTATTACTTTATGTTCCCAGTGTAACATAGGGCTCCAAGCTAGAGGCTTGAAATTTCTGTAGCATTAGTGATTATTTTTACAGGGTGGAGTTGCTAGCCTCATGCCCAACCTTCCTTCTTTACCAGTCTTACTACTGACTTAGCGAAGTGTTGGAGTGAGTCGGCGTTCTACCGCTGTGCCACCGACGCACCACTTACTGGGACCAAATAGTAAAACACTTGCCTGTAATTAATAAATTAACAAGTATCCAGCAACACTTCATCCTTTTTTATTGAAATGACGTTTAAGCAGAAGCAGCTATTTGAGTTGAAAGCCGAAAAGTCACAAAGTCGGATGGAATTAACACGAATCAACAAAAAGAACCTGCCTAGTATGTTGAATTACTTTCGTCATATAATATATGCCTAAATGGAGCAAACATGGAAAGAATGCCACAGT
Source organism: Trichobilharzia szidati (assembly GCA_944472155.2). Taxonomy (NCBI): domain Eukaryota; kingdom Metazoa; phylum Platyhelminthes; class Trematoda; order Strigeidida; family Schistosomatidae; genus Trichobilharzia; species Trichobilharzia szidati. The sequence goes on along the minus strand of OX235273.1, from coordinate 117,226,503 downwards.
GGGCTCCTAGAAGAATGAAAACATAATAATATGAACGTAATTTGTCATCTCAGTGCCTACCAGCTTACGATTTTCGGTGTGAAATTCGGAAGCAGATGAAAGTGAACTGCATCTCATCAAAACGAGTTTGAGTACATGTCATAATGGATGTCAATGGATGACAACATGGGATACTTCTTGTAATACAAACATCAATCTCAAAATGTATATTACATTTTATTACTGAAATATTACTGTGATGTAAAAAGGCTGGTCTATTCATTTCAACCAGAATGAAAACCACAAATACGAGAAGCGATGCAAACAGTAACTGGTTATTGTTTTATGAAAATGACTTCTTGCCCATTATTTTAATTAAACGGCTTACACTCAATGAACCTAAATTTAGTTAAATTTTCGATGGAAGCACTCATTCAGAACATATGAGTTCATTTTTCTTCTCAATCTGATGACTGTTTACAAAAGTCTCATGTATCATATTAAGATAACAGAATATTTTACTCTTTCTTTAAAGCCACAAAACCATCTGAAAAAGCTTGATGGTAAATATTGATTCACGAATAAGCTCTTGCAGAAAGTCAGAAAGTTAAACATCAACACTGTCAAAATCAAAGCAGATATAAAGTTATATATATAAATTTGATATATCATATGTAACAGTAGATAAAATAAATGACTCCTATGATTTTGAAATTTGAGCATCTTTTATAAGGAGTTATCCATAAAAGCCACTTCAAATATCTTGACAATCTCACAGTTAAATCTAATCTCATCTATGTTTAAAATAAGATCACTCCCATACTAATTCTGCGTTTATTGTTTCACATCTTTCAGTTTTTTTTCACTTTAATGTATCTCAAAATTCTTAGTATTGAAAGTAGAAACTTTATTTATCACTGAAACCTCTCACACCCTCAGACACTGTGAAATTGTACTTTTAAATTTTTTCATCAGATTTATATCGTTAACATTCAAAAGATGCTTTTTATCAGTAACTCTTTGTCAGTGAGATAAATGTGTGTCCACGCCTTTCTGTAGTTGATATTTTATGATATTGCTTAAATTATAAACAGTTGAAGCAATTCTCTAAATATTAAATATTAACTCTTATTATCTTGCTACATTTGTGGTACTTTCTTCGCCCAAGTTACTCTATGGCTTTTGATTTATTTGTTCTCTTAGAGGATTCATTTAACTGTGGAGCTTTCAATTTTTTTTCTAGGCAACTTTTTCAGCACAAAGTTTATTAGTATTATATGAACTTTTCTGAATTAGTCATGAATGGCGGTATAATTGTATCTCCTGGCAACTGCTGTTGTGACTGGTTATCAGTTTACACTGATTATTTTAATTAACTTGAAATTTGAACTTTCTTAACATTTTACTTATTCCATATTACTTCGTGCATCTGGTCTGTAGTGATGCGTTTGTTAATCATTGATATTAGTTGGAGTGCCAGGCCTCTAAAAGTTCCCTGACTGCAGCTTTTGTTTTTTCTCTGTTTAAAATCTCTACATTCTCCCAATCATACTGATGTCCGTCATTATCTACATGCATCGATAAGAAAAAATACATATCGTGTGTTCTTAGATTCAGATTCGAAGGGGACGTCCAATTCGACCAATATACTCTTTATAATACTTTGTGCAGTTTATTTTGTAAATGGTATTGATCTTATCTTCTTTTACTGTTGGATCTTTTGGTCTGCACAATATTGAGTTGAGTGATTCTGTTGGCTAGTGTGCTATATCTATTTCATTAAATGGACCAAGTATTCTAGTCGTCAGTTCAGCGATATTCTCCATATATGGTAGGAATGAATTTGCATACCACTTTCAACAGGTAAGTGTTAGGAACCGTTATTCGATAGCTTTATCTTGTGAAACTTATATTCAGAGTTTAGTTCAAAGTTATTCCATAACAGCTAGTTGAATCAACACAATGCATATCACGAATATTCTATGAAGGATAACGACAAATTGAAAATTAACAATCACTGGAAATTTTTATCGGAAGAAGTATGAATCTCCTGGCAAGCACGTATTTATCTTCGCCCATGACTTTCAGACCACAGCTGGCCTCCAGAATTTACCTTAGTTTTCTGAGCATCGCGAAATCATCGGTTTTACTCTGGGCGCTGTATGTTTAGTGCTGAAGATATTTTTAAATTTCACTAACAAATGCACCCCATGGAGATATTTCAACAAAGCATATTGTGTTGTTTTATTTTCTGAATTCCAGATACTGAACATGCCTGACAGTTCTCCTCTTAGGTACACGGAAACAGACTGGAAGAATGTTGATCTGAACAATATATTCCGGCAACAACAGACAAACATTTCATTGTATTTGAAAGCATTTTGGGAAAATACCAAGAAGACACTGCATATGAGAAATTAATCTGATTGTACTTCACATGAAATCAACCTCCAATCTACTGCGCTCTATTAGAAAGAACATGTTGTACTACATCTGGATAGCAGCTGACCTGACATTATTACGTATATATGAAACACGCACATTTAATAATTTTGAATAAAGTTGGGTATGGAGTAAAATGTGATATGCTCTCGGCAAATGTCAGTAGAGGAAATTTAGTTTCGCTGTTTTCATTCATAAGGAAATACTAATTCTCTATTATAAAGACACCAAAGTGCTCTCTATCTCATTTGGCCTTTCAGTTTTTCCATTTTCATTTAAACAGTATTGATAAGTGAATGTGTGATTAGGTAATTCTAAGTGTATCACGCACTTCATCATTCTTCATGTAAACTCGCTATCCAAATGAGATAGAGCTCCGTGAAGGACATAAATAAAATGGTTTCCGAATTCGCTTAGTGTAGGTTCCTTTCGTTCATGTATTCGTAACCTGATCATATGGAAGGATTCGAAACCTTTAGAATATGAATTGGTACATAATGCTGCTCACTGGAGTAACACCGCAGCCTACTTGACAAATGGTCATAATTTTTGCAGAATTTAGATGTGAAAGGATTGTCGAAGAAGTCACAGGGAAGTTAGCAGAAATGACTGACAGCAATACTTGGAAATAAATTTGAGATTCTAAAATATACTTATGATGAGTTTAGTCTGTAAACACTGACCTACTTATGAGTAGTCAGTAAATGATGCGCAAAATAGAAATCGGTTTCAACATTCTCTGTGTGATAGATTGAGACTACAGACGATGAATCAGTTATTTCTGTACTTCTCTTCTCAGATATGGTTTCATGGATAACTAAATATTTCGAGGATTTCGATACTTCAACAATGCAGGCCGTTTGCATGGCATGAATTAATAAATGCAGAGAATCAATGAGGCCTTCCACTAAATAAGACCAAGCGGGTGCTGGTGGCTGACCTAGTGTAAATCTCACTTGTAAGTAAATTTAGTATCCTTACGGTTCTTTGGTGAATATACTTCAACGAAAAGTTGCAGCTGAAGGGAGATTATGCTTGGTATCCCTTCCAAAGCTGCTAGTGAAGTAGTAGGTGTACACTATCATAGGAAAATTAAATACACAGTACAAGACACTTGGCAGCTGCATTATCAGAGGACAGGTTGATTTTCTCATTAATAATATTATTTCGTCTTGACAGGTATTTCAGTAAGCAAAAAAACGCTACGTTCAAATGACCCGTTGAATGTTACCAATCGAAACTAAAAGCGATAAATATCTCATGGTGAGAAGCAATTTTACACTAGTGCTTCTGAATGAATAATGCATTTGTCAAGGGGTTTCTCAGAGAAGATAAATGTGTACCACTGAGTGACTGTAAGAAAAGCGATGCATTTTCTATAAAACACTTTTATGAAGAAAGTGAAAGACAACTCAGTGAGGATACCGGCAATCGACCCTATGAACGACAAGGAGATGCAGCTGGTGTGATTTAGTCAGGTTATTTTCAGTGAAAACCATCAGCCATCTTCAACTGATAACTTTTCATCCTGTGAATAAGGAATGGATTAATCCCTTGTAGTTCATTACACTTAGTAGCCATTCCAGAGTCAAACATAATAAGGACATAATTCCGTTGTGTACAGCCAACTTCATGACTTCGTTGAAAGGAGAATTTACTTCGCTTCAATAATCTTTTATTGATTCCATTGTGTGTAAAATGTACATTGATAAAGTCTGACCGTGTTATACAGTAATATTTACTGATAACGTTTCGAGCACAATTTATTGCTCATCATAATCATAATGGAATTATACTCTACCACAATGCACAAGTTCTGTTCTTATAATAAAGCGAATATACTGTGTCGCTTACTTTACTTTTGCTTCCTTCGAACACATGTACATCGGCTGACTGTCTGTCCAAATTCATCCCCTAATCCCTCACGAATTATTGAGTCTTACATGTCACAACGCATAATCTTTCCTCTCTCTCTAATAGCTTCATATATAAATATCAACTTCAGGTAAGCACTGTCATCTGACACCACAGTGGCCTAAGGAATCCCAAATTATATATGAACGATCACTTCTGAAGATGTAAAACTCATCCTAAATACATGAATTCCTCTCGAGTATCCTTAAAATGCCCTTCTTAAATTCTTCAGAATATCAGAAACGCTTGACAGACAACTGAACAACTTATAATATACTGTCAATATCATTTTGAAATGTACCTATATACGTTTTACCTCAAAGCTACCACCATTTTCGCGTGGTGGGCTCCATCGAGTACCTTCAATTAAATAGTTTTAATGATATTTTATAAACCAGTACTAGCTATCGAACATCATTTACCTGTGTGATATTTTCGCAGTTTATGCTAAATTAACTACTAATTTATCAATTCATTCAAGTCAAAAAGTATAATACAGAGCAAATGCGCTTAATTCCACTGATTCTGAGATTTTTCCAATGCTGAATTGCATCAATTGAAGCATAATTTCATCTGAACCTCAAGGCTCTTCCGACGATGAGCGAATCTCAGTTACCTTACATAATATTCATCGTGAACTCACAATAACTTGTGAAGCTTCTGGAATACATCTTTTGTAAATCATAAGAGTCTTCGCGATTGTTTATGAGGTGAAATAATCATTTTGACGGGCACCTATTCTGTCAAGTTAGTTGTGTTGCAATGGGAAACCCTTTGGGACCACTGTTTCCAGATTCTTAACAGGCTTAGAAACGGAAAATCTAATTGGTAAAATTCACCTAATACTATCCTATTCTCAACTTCGGAATAGAACACGAGTAAGTTTGTACTACTACATTTCCAGATGTTTCACTTTTGAAAAGGACTGATGACACAATGGAATGATTTATGTTTACGAAGTCTTCATGTAGGGGACAGTACATACATTTTGTAAGTTTTGTTCCAATTCAACGTGAAACGAACTTACTCAAAAAATTGTTCAGCAGACCACGCCAGAATTCATTCAGACAGAACAAATGAATGTGAAATGACAACTCTGAAGTATGTTTTATCTAAGAATGAATATTCAGAGTAGTTTACGATTAAATACTCTAAAGAAAACATCGTCAGTACAACTATTCTGACAGTTTCAAAGAAGTCTCAATATAACAGGTTCACATTCAAACGCGATGACATTCAAGAAGTAGTTTACTGGAGATTTGATATAGCTGTCTGGAAAACTTATTATGCTGGTGAACTCGTGTTCCTTGGCAGCGCCAAGTGGACTTTAACGATCTAGGAAACCTTGATTACCGGGCAAAGAATATTCTTTAAGATAACTTCATCATCGGGTTCTGCAGTTGAATCCATTCATAACAATAAAAATGATTGTTATTGAAAACTGTATTTTTAAGCGTTAAATCGAATCTTCGACATAAGAATTCCGGAAGTTCTTTGCAATTAGACTGGTAATACATCAAAGTCCAGGATATACATATGTGGTAACATGTTATTACAGATGAGATACGTTTCTTTTAAATGTCACAATTTGATTTAGTAATATGAGCTGGTTGACATTTCGAGAATAAAATATTGCTCATAAATAATCATAAGCGTTTGGGGTGTAGGGTTACCAGCGTGTAAGTTGACAATTACGCTAAGAAATTAAAAGGTTAGGTGATGCAAGTGTAATAACGAGGGGTAGGAGAATTCATATATACAAAATGGAGAGTCATATCAAAAATGGCCAAATTAATAAGTCATTCATGAACTTGCGGACTCCACAGTGGGTCAGAGCAGTAATTGAGGTGCTCATGAACACCTAACAGTGTGGCCTAATAAAAATGCATCAGTGGTATAGCGGATAGGACGCTCGCCGACCATGCACATGGTTCGGGGTTCGATCTCCGACCGACGCACTCCTTTACCTCGCTAAGCCAGAAGTAATTCTGGTAAAGAAGAAAGGTTGGGCATGAAGCTAGCAACAACATCCTGTAAAATAAACACTGCTACAGAAACTTCAGACCACTAGCTTGAAGTCCTATGTTCCACTGGGAAACGTGAAGGAAAAAAACCATTGTCGGTTCGATATTAAACAACTGGGTCCAAGCAGGCAACAAAGGTAGCCTTCTATACCATGTATCGGCTACCAAATAAATTGCCGAAAGCATCTAGGTGATGAATTCTCCAAACAGCAGTGGCTATTTTCATTTGCTTGAAACAACTGGTGCTCTGTGTGTAGAAGAAACAATTCTTACCACCCTAATCACTATATATACATTAACTAACCTTTTGTTTTGTTCTTGAAACGTAGTTGTTAACTCACACACTGACACGATTTTTTACTCTACCTCCATCTTTGGCATGATCATTCATCCATTTAACGCTTATGATGAATAGGATTAGAATTTAATATCAACATCATTCATAAGATTTTATTACCATACATTCGTTGCCATTCCTAATCAGTTACTTTGTAAAGTTGTTATTCGGTTTAGTATTAAAATTATGCATAATACCACATCCACATATATTTTGAACTTTGATCCATTAACAATCTATTTGCAAATAACTTTTTGAATTCTGATGACAATGATTCGATTTTACCTTAACAAAAACCCTACTGTTTTCAATAACAATCATTCTTACATTATTATAGATATGTAGATATAGAACATGATGATAAAGTTATCGAACAGGAGATTCTTTGTTCATTAAATCAGTCTTTTGAGATTAACAATGGGCATGTTTAATCAATCTGAGAATGACCGTCCGCCAGTAATAGGGACTTCAAATACGGTACATCGACTTTGGTGTCTGTGTTGAAGGATATGGAGAGGTCATACAGTGAAATGATTAACTTCTAACATGATTGCACAAATCTCAAAGTGTTTGAAAAAGGTCAAGTCACAGTGGTACGAATTATGATATTAAAGCTTCTTGTAGACTACAGACATTATAATGACCCTCTCAAGTCATTCCCTGTTGTCAGCAGACCAGCAACCAAGACGATGCTTGCAATTGCGTGTGCTTTTTGCAATTAGGGTTTCTAAACACAGTCTCTGTGACAGAAAGAAATGTTAGTTACTTTGTTGTATTTATTTGTAATAGTCATGGTCATTATAATCTCATTCTTCCTTTCAATGGTGCTTCTGACTCATTGGAAACTGTCGTATATCAGTGCCATTGTCTTGACTCGTCATATTATTATTATTACCAAAACAATTTGTATCAATATTATTTAGTTCGCAATTCCTCATATGTTCAAGTTCTTTCTCCGATATCTGATTGTCAATTTAAATGATGTAATTGAAATGTAAACAAACCTAACTTGATTTTAATCAGTCAAACGTACTTCCACTCATCTGCCTGAAGGTGACTTGAAAGACACTCACACCTGTCGTTTTGCTCGATGGATTCACTATGGTTTATTTACTTATGAGTTTTATATATCCTGATGTAATTCTAGCGGTTTGTATATTTCTGTACGTAGATTATTTGGTTGATGAGTTCTACTGAAATTTGGTGAATTTATTAAATCCTGCTTCATTAACCTGCTTTGCCTGTTTCAGCGTAATTTTGTTCATACATCAAATATTGAAATTAGCTGTATTTCACATTATTCTACTAACTCTAAATAAGTAGGTTAAATGTTTGGAAATCAAATTTGGGATTAGCATATGTCAACGTTATCCATTGATTCAACCTATTCGATCTAAGTTTTCATTTTTGTGAATACATAAGACAGTAGATATTGTACTTTGGTAGTGCTTATAACTTTCAGCAATTGTGTTCAGAATCTTTCTCATGAACGTGTGAAGTTGTAAAAAATTCTTCTATTTTTCACTAGTTCAAGAGTCAGCAAGACATTTCAACTTTCCTTATGTTCTGTCACTCATCATAAAGTAGTATCAAATGATTCGAGTAGTTTGAAAACTCTCGCACTGCAAAAGATCAACTAATTCAAGTATGCAGATCAGAAGGACGTTGTGATTAACTGAAGTATGTTTATTCAATAATAGTAATAATCATTACATACACATTTCGTGTAAAATGTTAAATGTTCAGGAAGCAATAGGCCTTCTATCCAGTATTCATGTGGTTCCGATTCCTATCATTGAAATCGTTATTGTTAGCATTATTCGTTCCATTTATTCAGTTTCCCATCTCCAACGAACTTGGTTCTCTTCCATCACATTCAAATCTCTCCACAACTGTCAACAGTCTTTCAACTCCTCTGCACACTTTCTCATTCCTGTCATTTTCACATAAATACATCTGTATAAAGTGTTTCCGAAACTTCCACAATCAGTGTCTATTTAAGCCTGTTAACCACCACGTGTCTAAAGTCTAATTATGTAATTAATATTGATAACAAATTCAATCCTGTCTGTGACCATTACATTTTCAGGCGTTTTGTTCTGTATTGAACCTCGCTATGAGACTGATCATTCAATACTACAGTGGGTACTCTAGAAGCTTTCAAGTTGCTGAAATTTATATACGAGTTACTGAGAAAATCCATTGAATTTTTCGAATAAATTTTGAACTACTCATAAGTAGTATACTGTAGTCGAGAGAAAAATTGATGATGGAATTTTAGAACATTTTTATTTGATGCAATACACATATGCACTTCTGTTTGTTGATGTGAACGAATATTGAAAATTTATTTGAGTAGGACAACAAGATACTTTTGTGAGCGGTATGACTAATGGTGACAATTCACAAAACTTAGGTATATGTCACGACAATGATTTTAAAGAATTTGAATATTTGACTTCACACTTAGGTCCTAATTACCCAATAAATGACAAAAAATTTGTGTTTCTTCACGTGTTGAGCGTCTGACAGTGACTTCATTGAAGAGAATATGAAAGCTCATGAGAAGTTGTGGGGCCACTTGAAATTGATTCACAGAACAAAATATACTTGAGATGTACTGCTGCCAAGCAGTCATGGATCAGGCCATATTGTTCTCAATGCATTCACAAACGTCTAATACACGGATGAAGCTGCGATTGCTGCCTTAGTAAATTCAGTTGATATGAGAAATATAACTGAAAATCACGCATAAACGTGAAACATTTTTCTATTGTGCACTATTTTCACGTGAAGATCCTGCACAAGAAGTAAATAAGTATTTTGCAATTCGAGCTATATTTAATATTCATCACAGGGAATCTTGAAAAAGTGGTTTCGCAGAAAGATCTTGGATTGAAATTTTCTCATCACTGCTTGGTTTCATATTCTAAGTTGAAAAATTCCACAATTGCTTTCATGTCTTCATTATCAAATCACGATAAGCATTCGAAAGAGCTTGAAGAATACTTCGTAATCGGTGGCATTCATCGCTGTAGCGTCTTCACAAGTATGCAGTAGTAATTCTTTTCATAAATACAAGAGTGAGCGGCATTTTGACGAAGTGAGAGACATTTCGAATTATGTCACCGTCAATGATTAGCTTTACATCTAATTACATAGAGGAGCTTCGTATTAACCTAGTCTTATTTTCCTGATATAATAATGTTGGCAAAAGAAGCTGAACGACGAATTGAGATAGCTAATTCAAGTTGACTTACTGCTAAATTCATCAATTGTGCAGAGTCACAGTAAATAATGAAAGAGAATCCACCGATGTTTAGGAGTCAGCTTTTTATTAAGCTATTTCATGTTTGCATTCTACTCTGACTCATATTTTTGAAGCATAATAGTTTTTCGAAGTTCAGTGTGAATCAGGTCATCTGAAAACATTGTGTACTGCGGTAAAAGTCATTATCTTTATTTTGCATGATTTTTTCTTCGCTAGCTACTCATTATCTGTCTTCTGATTAATGGTTCTTCTTGTTCAGCAGTGAGAATAACTGAGTACATGTGATATACTTTTGCTTTCCGGCTATATGCTTTTCATTCTTTTACAGTGAAACTTTTAAAGCTCAATCGCTGGGTGTATTATTTCAGAGAAAATAATTACAGTAAGCTAGTCAGGCAGTTGAAGAGTATTCATCATTTGTTAATGACCTCCCTGTTGTTAGTAAAATTCTTGAAACCCTTGCAGGCAAAATATAGTCAACTTCAAGCAGAATGCATACTATGTCAAAGTAATCATCGGTGTATACTTGTATGTCTCTTTCTTCTAATATGAACATGGTATTTACCTGATTCCTGCTAACTGAATTTGTTTTCATAATTGTATTTAGCACTCACCGAATACCAGTGTACCGGACAACAACACGGAGAAGACAGAGGTCAGAGATTCGTATACGGTAGGACTGCAATTGTAGAATTGTGTATTGTGGATGCATAATATTAGCCGATCCTTAGCTCAGAAAAGAGGGGAGATTTAGCGTGAATTTCTCAGGCCCACCTCATAAAGAAAGTGTATTCATGTAACGGGAATATTGCTTGGAAATTCTTTCCTGAAAAGTTTCATCCCTAATAAAGATACGTAAGTGTATGTTTTGACCATGTAATTATTATCAGTTTTCCTACTAGACTCTGTATCATTATTTTGACATTTTCATATCACATATTGTCTTCGCCCTTATTAGTTACCTTCGTCCCTTTTTTAATATCTAAATCTAACGATTCTCTTTATGGTTGTGTGATAATATTCACGACTTAACGACAAAAATTTGATTCAGTGAATCAAAGTGTTTCTGGTTACGGCTTGTGCGGGAAGCGTTATTGTGTGATTTTGGTCTACAGAATTTTTGCTCCCACCTTTTGAAAAAATATTGCTTCATTTTAAGTACCACTTTGATGTGTAGATTGGACTGTATAGCCGCCTTAAGACACTACCGAGGCAATTAGGAGTTGTTGAACATTACCACATATAGTTTCCAATCACAAACTATATGGGTTCAGCCATCTCCAGTTTGTTATGTGGCTGCATCTTTCTGAAGGATGGTTTGGATGGATATGTATTGAGATGCTTGTATCGGTTATTTGATCGCTACACTATTGGCTTCGGAAAACTAAGGTCACTGGAAAAAATATACAAAAAATATTAGTAATAGTGAACATTTACTATGTACAGCAATAGAAATAATCAGTCAGCGCGTCTAAAATATATAAAATATGGGAATTCATGTATTTAATGAACTCTTCGTTTGTTTTGTTTAAGGCTTGTTTCAGTGATCGCGAGTGGTTCTTCAAACTTGTTCGTATGAGTAGAATACTGCTTCCATCATTACCTAACTGTATGATGAATGGATGAATGAATCGCGCAGACGGGACAGCTGTCTGTTACGAAAAGACCAACCCGCAGGACAGTTCCAGAAATAACTGCAATTCCAGATGTCATATGTCACTATAAGTCGAGTAAAGCCAAAGTGACATATCTTTTCAACCACAAAGATGAAATAATGCTACCTGAAATATTCTCAAATATTTACGGAATGCTGCATTTAGATGAGATGTCGTTACAGTCTATCAGCAGTAGGTTACGGAGGGAGTATGCCCACATTATGGGATTGCAAGCATTTGAAGATTGACTGATAAATGTACATTTTCTATTATGTTCTTGACAGTGTGTACTACGAAACAAGTTTCGGACGTATGAAATGTGATGGCAATATTTATGTCATCTATATATTTGCGAATATTTCTTATTCTGGAATATTTTGGTTGACCCCTTATTTGCAGAATACAAAAAACCAGTTATTCTTTCGAGCGATATTCAGTCGAACTCCAGATACAAATTTCTCTCTTTCTGTTGACTTTTCTCAACGGAGACTTTCAGTTGAAAAGTTTATATGTTTTAAAGTGATGGAAGAATATTCTATTCTCTTTTAGTTAACGAAATATAGTTTACAATATTCAACTGACAACAATGACTTGCAAAGAGATATTGAAAAGAAGCAACAGTGAACTGTCGTGAATATTAATGAGAATGATACACAGTAGATAAAATGTGCGATGCTGTCGCTATTGAATTTCGAAAAACCTTAATAGAGAGCATCAAAGGAGATTGTGAAGAAAAACGAATTTGAATATGGTGATATAAAGAGATGTTTTGTAGGAAACAAGACCAGTTCTGCTTTTTCTGTCTGTTGTTTTAGATTTGCATCTTTTAGCTTTTCTGTTTTTTTATCTAGGGTAGTTAACTACGATAAGCAGTAGCTATTATTCAGAACTGTAGTAGTTTTGATATCTGATAAGTTGACGAAGTCAGATTACTCGAGGTAGTGGTCGATTGAAACTTTAACAGCGTTATACAAAATTCGTTGGTTCTGTCTATATAACTTACGGGTACATATTCTGCTACTCTGCATAACAATGTAATGACTGGGTGTATTGAGCAGAGAGTTTGTTGCAAAACTGTTCTCACTTTTTATTTACGCATAATTTTTTCTGCCATATCTTCTCGAACATTCAAGGGTCCGATTGAATAACGACATGGTTTTCCAGCTTATAAGTGGCACTAGATCATTTTGAACTGAATAGAAAGAAGAAATTGACAAAGTTACCTCATATTAGTTCGTTGGTATTTTTTCAACGGCATACAACCAAGAATGACTTTAATGTCAACGATTTATCGTGGTCGGGGGGCAAATCATTAAAACATTCAAAAATGATCTAAAATGTCCACACAGTGTGTTTCGCACTTATTTCCAACTCCACTGCGCTGAAGCGTGAGGCATTCAAGGTTATTCATTCACCTCCATAATGGCTAAAATAATAGGAAAATGGTGAACTACTCAACTGTCCTAATACGCGTTAAGGGATTTATTTGTCAACACTACAGCTAATATTATCGAATTAATTGTCAATCTACCATGTCGATTTATTCTAGGATCTATTCAACCTCAAATAACTGGAAATGAGGAAACTATTGCCAAGTAGACTCAAAATCCATAGATGAATATACTCAAACAATGGTTGTGCACGTGTTTTTCTAGAGGTTTAGACCATACCTGACACCAACGGACTTCTGTCCATTTCATTGTTGTCGTCGTTACCATGACCGACACGTTGTGGTTGAATTTCAGGAATTCAGTCTCGGCGTCCTTTTATATAGCTATCTGAAAATTACTTTAGACACGCAAAGTCACAAAAAACTTGAAATACACCAAAACACGGTTGTTGGTGGCATGAATCTGTGTTGTTTCTCACTGTTAGTGAACAATTAGGGTTTGTTTATTTGAACTGGTCGGTATATGGTGGGAGACAACAATGGCTACCGTTGCTTAATCGTCGACAGACGATTGGAAGAATACGAACAGAAGTATTACTGTAAATTTTATTGTCGTTTATTTGCAGACTTCGCATATAGAATAAGTCATCTTACTATCCTACCGTTTTCTGTTATTTTGCATTGTTTACTGTGCATATTATTCCGCAAGTTCAGTCTAGTCTTCTAAATTCAGTGATAACTTCAGGGTTTTCGTGATCTGGACAACTGACATGATTCTATGCAGATCAGATAAATATCTGGGTACGACACAAGTACTACACAACAAAGCTAGTTAACCAAAATTTAACAGCAGGAATCACATCAGAACCAACTAGAATATGCTTAACAAGGTGGAATCAAAATTTTGTTCACAAGATTCCAACACATTCATCGACTGAATCCTACGCCTTCCATTGCTGCATTCATTTTCTAATTGAATGTGCACGATATTCAGCTTAGTATAGTATACATGTAAATTATTAGATAAACCCGACTTCGATATTTCCTTCAATTATTCCCATGATCTCACTGTGGTAAAGAAGGAACAACGAAGTGTGCAGCATACGCCGACGTCTTTTATTCCTCCTGATCTTATCTACTGTATAAATCCCACAGTAATTCCAATATAGCCGTTTAATAAGTACTCAAATAATTGAGTTACTGATCAAAAGTGCGAAAAGAAGTAACATCACGCTATTACGCTATATGTGTCCAAACCAAGTACACTTTTAGCAGTTTGTAAATGTTTGGGCATTGGATACATGATATTCATTATGAAAAAGGTGTTATGTATTCCTTAATGAATAAAAAAAATAATATCGTTTTGTTTTTCATTCATTGGGGAATACAAAATCTTTTATCATAATCAGGCTATTAAAGAGCACAACAGTGTGAGATATAAATAATTTAGCTGGAGTATAGATACAGAAAATGAAGGGTGTGAAGGTTATATACGACACTGTTGTAATGACTGTAACAATTAGGCAGAGGGTTTTTTTCAAAAGTGCGTTCGATTTTTACAGGTGCTTTATATCATTTACTTCGTATCTTCTTCAGCATTCAAGAGTCCAGTTGATTGAAGAAGCAATTTTCCTGTTCATACCTTAGTTAGGTAATATTACCTACTTTCATTCCTTCGGTCAGTTTCAGCTGTATACAACTGAGAATGACCTAAGTATCTATAGACAAAATATTCACACGTATCGGATGTTGATCAAGAATGTGAGGACAATTAATAAACGGCATATTACAAATCAATATAAGTTTTGATAAGTTTGTGAGTACATGCGGAGATCATTATAAAAATATTCTCGAAGCCCTGGTTATGAAATTGAAGTCAGACATACTGGAGTAGAAACTACTCTTCTCAAAAATCAAAAATCAGAGGTGACGAAGTGCTCAGATAAACCAAGCGCAGAAAAAATGCAACTCATAACTAGATTCCCACAAACGCTGGATGAATTACTGCCTCCTGAAACAATTCCAGGTGTCGAAATCTCCTTTTTATACAATCTCTAATTGCATCCATTAGTTAACATGTACATGTATTCACACGCTGAACGGAAGAGCGGTCAGGAGGATTTTCGACTGTTTGTCTGGTCACATGTCTACGAATTTACGAATGTGTCAACAGCGTGATGGTTGCAACCTGACAGATGGTGGTCAGGAAGGAGATGGCTAAAAATTATTTCAGTTAAATGTAGTTAAAGTTGCTTTCGGTTTTCTGCATATCGCTGAAGCATCAATTAGACGGTTAACTTAACTATGGTTCCTTTCCATTATGCTACTGATTCCTGTGACATTAATTGCCAACACTTCACAATAAATAATTTAAGCATGTGAATATATCAAACTGCCGATGAGTATTTCAACAGCGCATATTTTATTCTAGTCAGAAATAGAAATTTTTGGGAATATTTTATATTTGAAAATTCAATGGATTTCTATTCTTTTTGTTTTTATGGCATTTTAAAATATGTTGAGTTTCCAGTTTGTTCGACATTTTCTCGCAAATGAACAGAGAAACTATTGAGACATCAATTAATGGAATGAAACCTTAATCTAGTTTGTTCTAGAATCACTGTCACCTCGTTTGCAGCCAGCTAATAACTATTGGAAATTATTCATTTCTTAGTTGAAGTGTAGAAACAATATGACAGTCGACAAACACCTAACTGCTCTACTGCATGTCACGAAATCCATATGTCCACGGTGATGTTGTGACTATCGAAGTGATTACCAACTAACCGCATCAGTTCCTTCCAAGAGATTTACAACATAAATGGGAAAATTACTCTTAAACAGACTTGAATTGCATAGATGAATATTTCAACTGATGAAAGAAGAATTCACTTAGCAAGAATTTTTTGAGCACACAGTGAAATATAATGATAACAGGGAACCCACGTCATATGAATATATCGAATACATTGCTGGATATGATTAGCTTTACCTTTCACTATATAGAAGCATAATTCAGGAGATTTTTAGTTCCATTAGAGATACGATTTTATTTTAATGAATCACACAGTGTTATACAGTAATATTAACTGATGACCTTTCGAGCACAAATTATTGCCAGTCCTAGTCATGTCAAGTGAGTGACTTGATGTGATTATGAGCAGTAATTTGTGCTTGAAAGGTGATCATCAATAAATAAATGACCACTACTTACTACTACCATAATTTGATTACAGTAATTATTTCTCAAGTGATAGAACACTAACAGATAAGGCCAGAAATGTTCCACTGTGAACAAAAGAATGGAATTCAGCTGGTGGGCAGTGGTTTATCCCGTATATGCTAACGTATTCATTCTATGAAACAAAAAAAAACGAGCCATTCCTCAGCAAATATATACTGAGTTAGTAATGACGAAAGGTTAGTCCAGAAACAGGATAATGACTAGTGTAACACCACACAATGATTTAAGATTACCTCATGTATACGCAAGTAGTAAAACCACAGAAGTCTTTGAGATTATTCGTTAACTTAAATCTGCCGATGACAGAGCAGTCTCCATTAGTCTCAGCTGAACAAAAGGTAAAGAAAACGTTTGAGAAATCGTTATACTACTATCGATAGATAAGTAGATCAAATGTTTGTAAACAAAATTGTTAGATGCAGTCACCATCGGTACTATTCATTCAATGTTAAGTCAACCTCATGATTTCATGTAGAAGTCAAAGGTTATCATGCTCTATTCGAAATGTGTCTTATAGGATTTATGGAATCAATGATGATTCAAATGGAGTTGTGGAAAAATGTGATATCCTAATAATATCAACTTTAATGCAATCTAAAACTAAAAACACGTCAAGATCATCTATCTGAGTTGAAATTCTCCAGTATTATGCCTCGACATAGTAAAAAGTAAAGCCAATCATATGCAGGAATATACTCATAAATGTCTGTTATTTCGTCAGCTGGTGTCTGTCTCTCAAATGTGCGAAAAAAAGTAACTTTTAAACGCTTACGCAAGATGATGCACCGAAGAATACCGCCGACTACAAAATATAATCTTTCAAGGCTCTTTCCAATATTTCTTGTTATTAGGTCATCAGCGTATGAAGGTAAGTAACGATTATTTTATTACGTCATCTAACTTACTGATTAAATCTTACTTTAGTTGCTCTCCAATTAACCTTGCTTCATTTTTCTATCACCTAATTTATTATCTCAACTTCACAAACATCATGCGCTGAAACATGAAAATATTTGTATATAAATGCGATCGTACAATTATGTGAATGAGTGTGCCGAAAGGAGTCTCTACGCTGAACGTCTTCTCTTTTTCATATGAGGTATTTTCATCTGTTTGTTGGTGCGTTAAACAATGCACACATTTCAAAATGTGTATATAGAGTCTGAATCCTCAGTGCATCTCATACTACTGATAAGTAGTTTGTCTGCTATTTAATATTTTAATCGCATAACTAGGTGTATATTATTGAAAGTTTAGAAAAAAAACAGTAGCCTACAGATGATCAAGTAAAGTATTAGATGTGGAGTTTCACCTTTAAATTCTGTACACACAAAGGTGTATTTGAGAACTCCATGGTGAGAGAACAGATTGTATTTTCTTAGTAATATTACTATACTGGATATGTTGAGTAAGCAAATTAACGCTTTATTCAAATGAACCGAAGAGTGTTACTTATGAAAGCCAAATGCGCCAGGAACCTAGTGGACAAAGTGAAAAGCCATCTGACATTATTACGTTTGACCAGACAATGCAATTGTGAGGGTATTATACAGGGGAACTAATTCTGTACCACTAAGTGAAGTTAACAAAGGCTATTCAGTTCATAAAACGCTGTTATAAAGAAGTTGAAAGACAATGAAACGAAGGAATCAACCACTGATTGAATGTTTGGAATTTCTAGAAATTGCGCAATAAATAACTAGTTTAACACTGTGAAATGTCAGAATACGCTGTGAGTGACATATTGTGAGAAACGAATCTTCATTTAGATATTTAGAATTAGATCCTCATCTATGGTTCTACTTCGATATATTAATATACATATACATATGCCAACGTTTCAAGATGATGATAATTAACAAAGAATTATTACATACTGTGAAAGGATAGAAACGGTTACAACAAGTAAATTGCATAATGTAATATTATGGAGAAAATGAAGAGTAACTGAAGTGTAAACGATTTTTCAAGTTGATTACGTAACTGATTATTATACAGAAGTAAAATTATTCAGACAATTGTAATTTGTAATTAAAGATGAAGAAATCAGAAAAATAATTTGGACAATTATCATTTTTAAAAAATTTAGAATGAGTCGGACGAAGTAGTCTGGTTTATACATTCATGCAACGACAACCAAGTTAAGGAAAGTGGTTGTACGAATTTCTTCTGAGCGAACAAGTTCGACGTTTTCAGGTTCATTCTTATGACTACAGTTGAATGGTGAAGATGGACTCTTTTTAAAGCAAAATAATGATTAGTTGGAATGCGATAACTGTAAATGCTGTTTTACCATAACATTTATATTCATGAACTAGGGGTGTTAAAACAGACCTACGAATGGATCTTGTCTGTCCCTTGCTTAACCATGTTGGATGATACTCGGAAATACGGCGATGAACCTGCCTAATTGTTTGCTCAATGTAGCTGATTCCGCAACAGCAGTCAAACTGGTAGTTACACATAGAGGAGACGAAATTAGGTGGTATTTCGGTCTTATTTCTCGAACGTAGAATAGAGGTCTATTTTTCTTTTGCAGTAACGAAACATCGTTTGCAAAATATAACAGTGAATATTGATTTACAAGGCGATAGAGAAAATGCTGATAAAAATGTCAACTGCTGTAAATAGTAACGCGATTGATCTGTGTGTGTGAGACACATTTTGACAGAATTTAAACTGTGATTTTGTCGCTATTATATCTTGAAAAAAAAACAAGGGCGTTGAAACAACTTTGAATATCATGACAGAAAGACAGTTTATGAATGAGACATGACAAATTTTGTTTTGTTTTTGTGCTGCTTTAGATTTTTATTTTTAACTTTTTTGTCTATTTTACTTATCTAAAATATTTAACTGCGATAATTCAGAATTTCTTTATTTTGGTTATCTTATAGGTTGATTGAGTCCGATTGCTCTATGTAGTGGTCGACTGGAACTTTACCAGCATTTTATGAAATGCGTTGCTTTCTTCAGTAAAACTTACTGGTAAATATTCTGCTACTCTGGCTACACTCTAGTGACTAAATGAAAAGAGCAGAAAGTTTTTTGTCTATACTGTTCTCAGCTTTTAAAAAAGATCCATTTCGTTTATATTTTATCCTCGTTAACATATAAAACTTCAAATAAATCAAGATATAGTATTCCTGCTTGTTACTGCACCTGTATTATTATGAACAGAGGAGAAACGAGATACTGAGGAAGGTAACATACACCATTTCATTATGTTGATCATTTTCAACTGAGATACAACCAAGAATGATTTCAATATCAATATTATTAAATATTCATACACATTTGATGTTGATGAACAACGTGAGCGTGAGGGCCATTAATACATGGTATAGTATGAGGTAGTAAAAGCTTTTGGTAGGTCTGTTAGTTCATACAGAAATAATTATAAGAATGTTATAGAAGCACCGATTATGAATTCAAAGTCATATATAGTGGAGCAGAAACCAGTCTTCCTAAAACTGGTGCCTACTGAAACAATTCAAGGTTTTAAAAACTGAGTTTTATATTACTTCTAAATGTAACCATCGATTTACGTGCACATACGTTCTCTTGCACGGCAGACGCAAAGAAAGGAGGATTTCTGACTGTCTATTTGTTCAAATGTGTCAAGGAACTTAACTCTAAATTCCTATTATTTGCGAAGACACTCCGGATCGACCATTACTATGAACGATTATCAGCTTTAACTCCAAAACACAAGGACTTGTAATAAGTTGTATTGCTCGAAAATTAAAATCGATATCGGTACAAAGTCTATAAACAAATGTTTTTCAAGGAATGTACTATACTTTTATTCGTATTCTTTCGTCTTCTTCCAACTTGTACACGATTGAATCATTCGCGCCTTCGAGTTGCCCGCCAATGGCGACCAAGGCCAATGAACCAACTTTCAACGTTCACATTCATTTACAACATGCCTATGAACTTGTGAGCAGTGTGACTGGTTGCCACCTGAAAGATAGTGGTCAATAAAGAGATGTCTCAAAATTATTTGATTTGAATGAAGATCAAGGTGATTCCTGTTTCCTGCAAACCGCTGCAGCTGCAGTCATTAGACGGTTAAAATAATTATTGTCCCTTTCCAGCATGCTGTTCAGTCACATGGTATTAATCACTAACTCCACAATTATTAAGCTAAAAATGTGAATATTTCAATCTACTGATGGATGTTTTGATAGCACGCATTTCATTGTCACAATAAATGTTAAGGAAATAGAAATATATTTAGCAATATTTCGTAGTTGAGAATTGAAGGAAATTCGATCCCTGTTATTGTTATGACATTTCGATACCTGTTAAATTTCAAGTTTGTCTGACCTTTTGTGGCAGACGGACACAGAAACCAATGAGACATCTATTAATGCACTGAAATGTTCATGTTATTTTTTCTACAATTTGTGGCATCTCGTTTTCAGTCAGCTATTAGGCAGTGAATGTTTTTCAATTCCTCGTCAAAATGCTAAAATATGATAGGCATCAACTGGCCAACCATCCTACCAGATATCACGAAATTTAAATATCAATACTGAAGCTGTGGTCATTGAAATGATTATCAACCAACCGCATCAGTTCGTTACAAGAGACCTACAACAGAAATGGGAAAATTACTGATAAATAAAGTAAAATTGCTAAAGCTTACATAAATGCAAATTAACTTAGCAAGGATGTGTTGAGCACACTGTGAAATATGATGATAACAGGGAATCCACGTGAGTTTTAATTTATTTATGCTCGGTTGTTCACTGTCACATGTTTCTAGTAATGTCATGGTAGTTCTCATTCAGTTGGTGATAATTAAGATTGTGCATCTTGGTGTTTTTATAATTGAACCTCAAAACCATTTCAACAAATTAATCAGGCTCATTCGAGATGTGAAAATGCAAACTGTAAACACAGTTTAAGAAGCGATTGTGATTTCAGGTGTTCCTTCATTAAATAAAGAGAAAATGACAGAATATTGCTTCTCAGGATATCCTGAAAATCTCTTGAACTCTGTGGCATTCACAATATGCAACCCTATACTGCTTATTATTAGTATTTCATGGAGTGAACATGCACAGATTAGACGATTGCAAAGAGTTAGACAATTACCCGCGTATTTGCATTTTCAATAATTTAGAAATTAAAGTTCAAAAGCTGTAACTCCACAACAGCACATCCAAGAGGTTTCCAGGTAACTGATGAATGAAATAGATTTTTCTGAACAGTTTGCTCCGAGGAATGAAAGAGTCACTTTGGTGAACAAATAAGATCACTATTCAATGTAGATTCTATGATGTCTCGATAACTGCCTCAGAGGAATTCATTCGGACTATGGACAACTGAAACGCCTCCTCTTATGCCTAGATGTGCTTTAAATGGATCTTTAAATTCTCTCAACTTTATTCCGATTAAATGTATCAGTCTGATTTTTCCAAGCTTCACGTTTGGAAAACTTGGTGTCCCATACATCTATTCATTAGAACTGACAGCAGCGAAGTTAAGAGCTTCCATGGATAAGGCTGTAAGTGGAACACTAGGCAGTCTGATTCTTGCTAGTGAATACGAGTAAAAGAAGAGATCTTTGACTTCCAATCTGCGCCGTTCGTTCTGCATATAAGGCATAACTTCTAAATAAATTATTTAAATTAATCCCAGCGTGTTAAGAAAATCAAAACAAGATTAAACAAGAATAAAAATCCGAATAAATCTGCTGAAGAAGCTGTGGCGTACACAGCGAAATATTCAGAAAAATCTTGTTTTGATTTTCTTAACACGCTGGGATTAATTTAAATAATTTATAATGAATCAGTCTGATTCGGCGCACAAATTATTCCAGGAAGTTCGTAACACCTACGGCCTGGAAACCTATAATATAACTTCTAAAGTCAACCGGATTCATAATTATTCGTTGCTAACCACTAATGGTTTTCAGTATAAGTAGTTTCGCCCACTTTGTTTTACTGCATCCTCTTCTCATTGGCACTCAGGGCATGACTACTTCTGATACACTGACAAATGAGAATGGATAAGAGGATATCATAGGCAGAAGTGTAAATTGTTCGGGGACCAATACATCTTCTGTGGTATTACATAGTATCTGCAAGTGATAGAGTATTACTTGCGAGTTAAACTCGAAGTAGATTGAATCACTGACCGACTGCAGAGACTGGATCTTTTAATTGTTTTATACAGTTAGTTCGGGCATGCTTTGAATATACTGAATATATATTCAGCATGATTCGCAGTGAGTGTATTTACATGACAACTTCTGGTCGAATGAATCAAGATACCTACACTATCTGAATTATGAAGTGAAGTGCCAGGTTGTTCCTTGGAATCAACTCGGTAGACATATGAAGATATGAAGCACGCTTCGTTGTTATCTGTTTTGGAGAGTGCTGCAATGAATGTCGATGTGACAGAAGTTGATACTCCATGCTTAATACATCATAAATCTTGCTATTTTCTATACAAACAGATCCTTCAAATAGTTTGAACAAGTTGCGAACAAGGTAATATTCGCAGGTTTATAAGATCTCATGTCTTTCAGACACATAAAATCTACCAAAGACCATGATAATTAAGTGAGCATTTCAGCCATCTTATCAACCAACAACCTTTTCCCTGGACTGCATATCGCAGTTCTGCTCTTCACTTAATCTTTATTATTTGTCTTTGATTTTGATTTATTCATAATTTTATAACTTCTATCCGTTGTTGTGTGATAGTATTAAAATAGTTCGACTGAGATTTTGTTTTAATAGCGATGTAAAGACGTCTTAGTCTTGAATTATCTGCGTTAAACATTCCTGCCTTGTCTGCTTCCTGCAGAAAGACATTTGATCCATCATTGGCAGGTGTATTCTTATTAATTGATATAAAAGTTCACCGACGACTGATTTCACTCAGTACATAAGACCATGCTGCTAAAAAGCATTAGCAACGAGCAATCCTGGAAAGGAATCAACCCAGGATCTATTGCCCGATAAGCTACCGAAGAAAACGGAGATGGATGAGATACACACTGAAGAGACCAAGGAGTGATTTTACACTCAATAAAATTGACTCCGTGAATTCCTTCGTGTAGAAAAGTGAGAAAACGGTTATTTCATGCCTAATGGTAAACTGATACGTTGTTAAGTTAATTCTCATTTATCCAATCACTTTCACTTATTTCGTCCCAGCACTTGTCGTCAATCAATATCACTTCTCAATATCGCTAGATTAGTTCTAGCCAATGAAAAATTCCATCGAGATTTGTATATGACGTTTACTTTACTTAGGCATAATTAAAACAAACAAAATTTAATCTTTAACTGAAAATTGAAAATGTTTGCAGAAGTTGAGTGAACAACCGTTATTGAACACGAAAGTCGGAATTTAGTATTTAAGAAAAACATTAAAAAATTTAATGACGATGAATCACAAACATAGTCAGGAAAAGATTATTAATTCTTTTTGTAGTCTCAACAGAATTCGATGTAAGTATTCATCCCCGCCGCCTGGAAAACACAAGCGAATATTTGGGAAACTAAGAAGATATACGCGATATACATGAATGCGTTGATAATTATATAGAAATGAATGTCACAATTCATAAATTCAGACAAATTTGTTAACTAAAGATTATTCTACTGAGAACGTTTCCCCGTAGCATAGGAAGTAGGTGAGTGAGGCTTATATCAGTGGGTAAAACGACCTTGGGAACACTTGAATTTTTTCTAGGTGATTGTTGATATCCTATCAGATGGCTAGTGAAGTCAACGCTGAAACTTCCTCCCACCGTGTTAGTGAGATGCTCAGGATTGCATACCAAGTGTCAGAAAGAAGCAAGCACAGTTAACGATAATATTCAGCGAAAAATTCTTTTTGTTTGGCGAATGAACTGCCTGAAGCTTGAGGTGTATCTTGTTAATGAGCGGTAACAAGCATGAAACCAAATTCATTGATGCATTTCTACTCATAAGCTAAACTTCATATCTAATATAATTATAATATAGGCAGATGAGAAGCTATGCAGTGATTCCTAACTGTGAAATTCGTTGCCATCATGGACAACCTGAAAGTTGATGCCCATTGATATTTAGCAAAGCTACTTTTGTCATGTCACATATAAAACTAATTATATTCAGGCCGTCACATAATTAAGGAAGCACGGATGGAAATTAGGTAATGAGGGAGGAAATCAATGACGAAACCGACGCTTAGCTCATCTAGTGGTGAATACAATGGGACCAGGTTTTTCATTTGGATTGTTTACATTGGGGACAATGCAATGCAATTACATCATTTTCAAACAGATTCACTGCAATTTCAGACTTCTTCTTTTACTTAATTTAAACCTAATTCTCTGAATTCCACCTACAAATTTGTGACTGGTAGACGAAGAAAACAGTGCAGGAACTAAGAAGATTCATATTCTGTATTCCACCATGATTGTCACCTACTGTGTGGCCAGCCGACAAGTACTCAAAGTTATTCCCTTCCTCCTACACGTGTTAAAGCAACAAATTCTGCCTAACGTACCTGCCAGGTATACCTGGTAAGACTCATATGAC
Source organism: Trichobilharzia szidati (assembly GCA_944472155.2). NCBI lineage: Eukaryota > Metazoa > Platyhelminthes > Trematoda > Strigeidida > Schistosomatidae > Trichobilharzia > Trichobilharzia szidati. The sequence goes on along the minus strand of OX235273.1, from coordinate 117,201,692 downwards.
TACAATGAATCTAACGCTGTTAACTTGATAATCAACCTACCATATCAGTCTCCATTGAATCCAACGCGACAAATTAGATCTGGAAATTAAGGAGATTATGGCTCAGTACGTGAAAACTATATGCAAGAGTATATGACTTGATGAAGCTGGCACTGATTCAACACTGCAAACCAATGACATTTGGGGCACTCTATTTAAAATAAAACTGTTAATAATTACATGACTGTGGGTGTACCTCTCTGTGTCACTATGCCTGTGCCCGTCTGATATTATCACTCAGATGGAAACTGACACCATAGAAAGCCATGTATGTATGTCTTATTTTTGAAGAAACATTTGGACTCATTCTCTATATTGAAATTTTTATAATAGGATACCTATCCTTGGTGTCGTCATTTAACTCGTAAGTGAACTAATAATCATGCTTACAATTTGAACAGCTCATGCATTCCTTGAATTATAATTCTGGGTCGAATTTCTGTAGGATAACACAATCTATCTAGCGTAATTTCACTGAGTCGCCAACTAGGAGATTGGCGTTTACCCATTCAAATAATCCGTTGAGTGTCTTGCAGAAAAGAAGTTCCATTTTAAAATGCAAGACATCAAGTGCTGATATTATCAACCCTTAAGTCGACTTCTTTTCTTGAGATGTGAATCAGAAACTGTCTATACCTATTTTGAATAAACTAGACATTTAACACAAGTTAGTTGAGAAGCATTGGAGCAGATGTATTCAGATTTTTATATTTGATGTAGAATTTTGAGACCGTAAATGCTAAGTTCTAGTTGACATAAGCCAAAGGGAGCTTAGATATCAGTATTCAAAAGGAATCATTTCATTCTTATGGAAGTTCAGCTACAGTTACTTCATTTGATGATACAGAAAGGTAGGCACATCTGGAAAATGTAGCCAAAACCCTTAAAATGAATTTGCAATTACATGCGGAGGTGAATGGCGTAATCACAAGTTTTGTGGTCTAATTTCTATGCGAAATGCTGATTTAATATGGTCACCACCATGTGGGCTTGGGAGTTATTCGCGTAATTCTCGTCTAAATATTCCTTTAGCTTAAACTGCGTGCAATTAACCAATTACACGTGTTACCTGATTCCAGACTGACGATATTATCTACTGTGTGCTTAATTCAGAATAAACCCAGATTATTATAACATCAGAAGCTGATGCAGTTCTGAAGCAGCGAACATTTTAAAATCACATAGACACACCTGCTTGCCATACTGAAATGTGCTTACATTAAGGAAGGTGTTCACATTGAAAAAGTTATGTTCATTTCACTTCATAAGAGATGTAGAACAAACATATTTTGAGAAAAAACTTACCGTCCCAGCCATCAACTTGTAGGGTAACTACATATTTGTAAAGGGAGAATATTTGTTGAATAAACTGAATGCATTCTCTGATTGTATTTATGAAAGGTGGATTTCCTAGGGAAAAATGTGATAAGTCTGTCTAATGTACTTGGGAACATTAACCACACGAACGTAAGGCCAAATAATTGAACTAAAATTAAGATTGATGGAAGCATCTGAATTGATTACATTAGTCCCTTATTATTATATATACGGAAGACAAAATATTTCAACATCTGCCCACTGTGAACTGCTTCGCCTATCACAACATGATTGGATGTTACTAATTACTCTCATTTGATACGTCAAATCTGATGTCATCTGTCACTTAAACATTGATGAAATGCATGAATAGAGGACAATGAATATTCCCAGCAAAACCCAAAGACTGGCTGATATTTTGTAGGTGAAGAATGGTGCAGAGTGTTGTGACTGAAACGCCTACATGCAAGAAGCAATGAGTACTGATGAATGTAATTAATAATTGGGTGTAATCCGAGAATTGTTCGTGAAAGAACCTTCCCACATACTCCATAAAGTTTTACTACTTTCTTAGCATTATTCCTCAGACTTCAGCCATCAAGATGTATGAAGGTGAATGAAGAAAAGGCAGCCTGATTCAATGGATTCCAATAATGTATAAATCCATAAAATCCATTACTAAACGTCGCGAAAATTGATGAGTATTTCGAATGAGTTTGTGAGATGGTTCCGGGTATAATTATTATTTGGTATATTAACTCATATGGTGATATTTATGTGTAAATATATGTATAGATAAATACATATTCACTGCAAAGCTGTTTTCGAATGTGCAGTCAAATCCGTGAATTTGTTTTGTGAATTTTCTTCCTAATGTATAACAAACGAATCAGTATACATTTCTCAGAATCTCTCACTGTATTTCACAAGTTGAAGTGAGGAGATTTCTCAGATATTTGTGTGACGCATTACACTGAATTATTTACATTCTAATGAAACTAGAAAATACAGCTAAACACAAAGCACAGAAGTTAATTGTATTCTCAGTTTGTTATCAATGTAAACACTAGCTAAAGTGTCAAGTATTCAAAACATTCAACTATTTCTTTGAAGACGTCTGTCCCCCTTCCAGATACTCAAAGTAACTTTGTTGACGTTAAGAAGGAAACAGATGATCGCAATGATTTGTGTCATCATTAGAGTAAATCTCAAAGTTTATTCACATGCCAATAGAATGTATGGCTTTGAATTTCTCATCCCTGTCAAGTATGTTGTTTGAAATGCAAAATGGTAATTCGATGTCTCCTTGCTTTGACATTTGCTTACTGACATTTCATTGTCAAGGCTGATGACATCTATTCTAGTTCAGCGACTTCTTAACAGATAATGAGAACTTCAACCCTTCTCCACATTACTGTGTGCATCAAAATATATCTGACTACATCCTAATGATATTGAAAGAAGGGAGTATCGTTAATGCATCATGTATTTCAGTGCTGTTGAATTAGTAGAGTTCTGATACATTATCTGGGAATCTATCGTAGAAATGATGAAACCAAGTGATGACTTTTATTATTCTTGGGAGAAAGTAAATCTTCATTAAAAAGATCGTTAATAAAAATCAGAGAGATTAGAGCTGGTTTCTCGCATATCTGACTATTCTTCTGAGAGTATAATCAGCGAGGCAAGTGTTTCAAATACTCCGCTGAATGATTTGGACCCTTAATTAGGATGGAATATCTCTTTACAGTACATACAACCGAGACTACTTGAACAGTTCTACGTATGTGTCACAGTTTGATTTGAAACCAGTGAAATTTTCACGAAGTCGACAAATAAACGAAGCACTTTCACCTATTCTGAGACAGATGGATTCCCTCATCTAATCAATTCAAAGTATAATTTTTGATTGTGTATGCAATATAAACCAGAAATGGAATTTGGAACTCCTTCTTCATCATAAGTGAGATTCGACTATTCTGTGTTGCTGTATTTCCACAATATTCCGTTTTGAAACGGTATCTTGTAAGTGTCTGATCATCATCAGTCAATTGTGGTTATACTGATGATGTAACAACAGAAGGCAAGACACGGAAGCCAAGGTACATTTTCAAGTGGTCAACCAGGGAATTGCATCTACACAGTTTGTATTCTTTAGGCAAACACTGAGCGTTTGATTTTGATTTACATTAAATGACATGAAATAGGATGTTCAAATACACATGTATTATTCTGTTGCTAATGCACTATTGAACTGTTGGAATAGTATTACCAGACGTTAACATCAACAAATTCAATGATTCTCACTGTGAGAATAATATTCCGTTGGAACCCACTGTCTGTATCACACCATCACAGTTACTAGTATTTACTGAAATAGTCAATCTTTTACTTTGCTAAACAATTTTAATTGGTTGGTGTGATGACTTTTCTAGCAGTGACTAAGCAGTTACAGCCACAAATATCAACCTGCCTGTCAAATGCCAGTGTTAGTTGCATGATATCTCATTACGTTCATTCTATTTGTGATTTAATAACACTTGTTTCAACCTTCGATGTGTAGTTGAAACGTTAACAGTACAAAAGGAATAATTACTTAACACCCCACTCACCCGTTTTTGGAAGTTTTTCCTTCACTGTAATATGATGTTTTATTATTAGTAATGTGTTTGAAATACGTAAAATAAAATTATATTATCGGATTTTTAATTTTCCCTTGCATATTCAAACTTCAAATGAGTATTTATTGTATCTCAGCATAGTTTCTAAAAATTCTTAGAAGGATGGGTGGAGAAGATCAACAGATCCTGAACCCATCGGAAAGTAACAGTAATTTGTAGTGCTGACATAACATGTGTGACCTGTGTGAATAGTGAATTCTATGAATTTGCTTGTCTCCATGAATTTCACACCAGTTAAATGTGAGAATGCGTGGCAATATTCTACATATTACTCCGAAATGACGACATGCAGTATGCATCCAATGCGATTATAGAAAGATACCAACCAAACACTGGTGAAATTGAATTATGTCACAAGAAGTACACAACTGCGTAATATTGCACATTCTGCCAACCGAATTTATTACATGAGTTGACATTGTTAAGCACCTTAATTGCCCATTATTTGAAGTTTGAGGGATTTTCGGAATAAGAGAAAACGTATTTAACACTAACTTACATTCCTTAACTGAAATGATGCAGTGCATTAATGAATCTGGTAGACAAAAAATTGTTATCGACGCAGAAAACAGCACTGCATAAATTTCATAGTAGATAAAGCACGAATTCATACACGAGAATTATATAAGTCACTCTCTACTACTACCAAATTCGTTTGTCTTGCTGAAATCTGAATATCTTGAATATCACTCACTGGTAGTTGAAAAGCGGATCATCCGGTGTAACTACTGAAATCATCTTTATCTTGGATGCAATATTGTTTCGACAGCATATATTTATCATAGAATGTTTCTATGTCAGCGTATGTTTTCTCCTAAATGATCACTACTTGAAGTGCATACCAGCACACATCAACTTTTCACAATAATAAGAATTCGTCTTCATGTCGATTGAAGGTAACGTTTTATCAAGTGCCATCGTAGTAATTGGGGCAGTAGCCTCCAGTTGAGTAGTTGGAAACTATTTTATACTGAATTTGTTTCATGATCTAATTTCAAAAGACGTATTGCAGTACAGAACGTGCTCTGATGTTGGAATTACATTCATCTTCAAACTAGACATTTGTTTAATGGAAAAAGGATTCAACATACATTTCTTTCCTGAGAGATAAAAGGTGTTTTCGATGTGGTTTATAGTCCATTGGAAGTAATAAACCCACAACAAAATGTGAAAAATAATGACCTTCAGCTTTCAATAGAGGTGATTGTGATGAGAAGCTAAGAAGAGAAGTTATAATGGATGAAGTGTTTGTCTATATAGGGTTGAAGACGAATTCCAGCTAATTACAGTGTGTAATTCATCAACTGCATTTTTGGACGAACTAACAGAAAAATATTGAAAGGAGAATGAATTAAAGATTAGATGTTGTTAAGTCATCAATTTTTTCTAAAACACCCACTGCGTTATTTATCACGTGGATTGTGAGAACGACTCAACTTTCTGAGTAAGACTATTTTATCAACTACACAATATCACACATGAATAATGAAATATTTGAATGTTAAATTAAGGCGGAATCAGATAAATGGTGTGCTGAACGTGATAATCTTGACTGCCAGTTCAAGTAATTTGGCGTTTCTTCATTATCATCCTCGTGAGAGAATATTATGAATATCCTTTGCATATTAAATCCAAATTTGGACGAGACTAGTTATATTACGAACACCATTCGGTACCTCGCATAATGAGATCATCATAACAATAATAATGCCTTTATTCCAAACAGTACATACGATAAGTAGATAGGGCAATATTACAGGCTGAAAATTCCACATTACATATTCAAATACCAGATTTCAAAATATTGACATACTGATGTTTTCTGAATTGATGCGAAATATGTTGAGTGGACAATATTAGAGAGAAAGTAAAATGAGACAAAATCACTGAAGAAAACAAAACCACAAAGTGTAGCAGCTGCAAAGTTTGAGGGATACAATTCAATAAAACTGACACGATTGCACCATGGATGAAATTTTATTTTGATACAGTCACAGTGTTATACGGTAATGTTCACTGTTTATAAACGAAACAAGAACGTTATGTGAATATCATGCTATTATTTTGAATACAAAATTGTGATCAAAACGCGATCAATCAGTAAATATTACAGCACTACACTGTGTGACTTTATCAAAATTAAAATGTTACACACCGTGAAGTTATACTCCACCACAGTGCTCAATTCTTATCCTTATAACAATGAAAAGATTGCATTCAGGAATGAATTATGTTCATGAATAACCCGCATGCAGAAACTAAGCAAAACAAAACACGTAGTTCGGAGAAGAGTCTCTTTTCGTGACGAATTCATTTACTTAGCTGTACAATCGCAATTATGTGTACGTTAGCTTTATCTGATAAGAATGAAAATAAGTTAGGGTTATTGTTGTTAAGACATTTCAAAGATGTGATGCATAATCAAATTGCAACCACGGTGGGTGAAGACTGGTGTGAAGGGTGTGGCGATGCGCTTCCCGAAAACATGTTTAATAATGTTAATCAAAAGATATTCAATAAGCGTGATGCAATAGCATAATAAGATGAGTAGTTTAATGAGTAAGTTGTGATAAGAATGCATATAGAAACTCAGGAAGATATGGAGTTATGCGACACTTCACAAAATTACGAATTTAATAAGAGGTTAGAAAAAACAAGCGCACAAGCAACCAATCAACACAATCGGATGATTTTCTTTAGCATACAAGGCTCTAATTTTTCCAATTGAATGGCTAAGATGTCAGTGATATAGAGGAAACGAGAACGTGCGTCGGTGGTACAGCGGTTATGACTCTCGCTGAACATTGACGTGGTTTGTGGTTCGATCCCCTACCGACGCACACTTGATATCTATGGCTGGTCTGCAAACTTTGCTCTACCGATGTCACGTGCTGACAATTTCAGACTTGTACCAAAAATCCGGTGTGAAATAAGGGTCTAATAAAAAATAAAATTATTTGCCTATGATTGGTCATTACTCGCTTTGCAGATCACTTGGAAGGAGGTGTTTTCTGAGGTGGAATAGCTAGTGTTCATAACATTGTCGATTTTCAAACTGCTTTTAAGGCCACTATGACTTTTCTGTAGCTAAGTATGATAGTGTTCCTGAACTCTGTTGGACAGGATACACATTAAACCACTAATGTTCCCGATTATACAGCAACAGATGAACTGATATATGCACATAAAAGTAGTCAGAGACAAAAAGATATTGCTGTTAAGGCTTTTGCAGACTGATATATACTGATCAGCACTGATCATTCTATCTCAATAAACACCTCCTTCAAAGTGATCTGCAAAGTGAAAAGTGACCTATCATAAGCAATACGCTTCGTCTCGTTTGTATCTCTGAAACCGGTGTGAAGTATACAAATATATTCCATTTTAATTTCTACAACTGCGATTTTGTTCGTTTCGCTGAGTTGCTCTCAGATGAAAAGCCAAATCTGCGTTTACAAGAAATCAACTCTATTTCCTTTGACTTCCATTGATTCTCTCGTTAAAAAAGCATTTTTTGACCTGCAAAAAGACGATCAATTTATCTGCAGCCCCACACTACAGTACTGTATACCGCTTTCAAAACTGGGTGGCACTGGATAGAATGGTAGCTCAATTCCTTATTTGTGCTACTTTCCATTCGGTTGTGAATTGTAGTGTTTGAAACTTTTCTTGAGGTCAAGTTACTCCAAATTTTACTCAAGTAAACATTAGTTATTCTGTTATTCTGAGTTGTCTGTATAATCAGTCGATTGCATATTCTTCAGGCATTTAACCAGTTCGTTGACTTGCAGCTCTGTTACTATAATATCACGTATTGTCATGGGAATAGTTTCACTGATATGAAACTGGTTAAAATCATGATTAATATTTACAAAGATGTAACCAACTACTTACCCGCGCCAACTGGAATTTCCAAAATATTTGTACATACATGAGAGGTTCAGTTGAATTATTGCAGTTTCACAGAACAGATTTTTACAGTTTTCACATGTTTCACACATAATATAAACATTCGCCTGTAATACAATCATTGTGTTGATTTTCACTGTATATATATGACATTTACAAGAAATTGTTCATCATAAAGTTGCAACAGAAGCGCACACAATTATTGTTCTAAATTTTAGTCCTCCACGTCTCTCGCTTTCTTGTCTATCGAAACTTAAACCGCAAAATATGTGTCCATGTCATGTTGAATATCGTACATTGATTCACTTTTATAAATTTAAACAAAGAAAGAAAGATTATTGGCGCAGAATAATCTGGATCCGTTTTATTTCGTTGGTTCTCATCAGCCGCGTACAACTTAAATTCTTTAATAAAATAAGAAAGTGTACAATTTTAACTAACTTTTGTCCATTAACAAGCATATTGTCAGAGCATCATACGGAAATAAGGCGTTGCGATTTACAAGATGTCTAAAGTGTTACGACATATATATATCTTGTTAGAGAGACGTTTCTTGAAAAAAATTAATTAACAGTTGTGTTGTTGGGGTGGTAACAAAAGAAAATAAGTAATAGTTACGTAATAAGATAAGAGAAAATCAAGATTTCGATGCACTTGAGGTCAGATGAGAAGTTGTTGATGTAATACAGTGAGCCGAACTCGGAAAATCAGGAAAAATGATCTCTTCAGAAGGTCAAGCGAAAAATAAAGGGAAGCGGAGTGCAAAGATAAGTTAACAAAATTAGAAAACAAAGAGTTACTAAGTGAGTCACCAGGGTAATTGAAGTCTAACAACGGATTCTTTTTGGACACATAATTCAGACTTCAATCGTTTTACTGCTATAGCTTCAGCAAACTTGAGAAGACTCGAGGTACTTTATCTGTTAATTATTTTGAATGATTCCAGCACATCTACTCGGTGTCCTGTGTCAATCAGGTGTTTGACGATTGAAGAGCTTAAACAATTCGGTCCCTTTACTCGGAGGCTCCCTGGTACATGTTCGCAGAATCTGACGTAGTCTCTCCTCTCTGTTCTTTAAATGTAACTGCTCCTGCAGACACATGTGAATTGGTTTACACAGTTGGAGGTTACATGTGAGGGGGACTTGTCAATCTTTGACTGTACCAGTGAGGAGGTTGTTCTGGGTAGAGAGACTAACAATGTTGCAGTATACGTCATAGACAGGGCTGCGCTTAATCTTTTATTTACCATTCTCATAATGTCGTCGCCCTTGTAGTCCAGTTTGATGAAAATAGGCTTCTTACAGGCTGGAGCTGTGTCAAGATTCTTGAGTTCATTCTTGCCATATTTGTTAATGAAACCTTGTGGATAACCATTTTCTTTCAAGCATTTCTCAAGAAGCACTAGTTCACTGTCAAGTTTGTTTGGTGAACACATTCTCTTCGCTATAGAGAAAAGCTTTTTCACCAGCGTTCATTTGTATTTTACTGAGCAGAAGCTGTTGAAATCCATTGGTCTTTAAGACAAACAGATCTTTCGACTGTCCCGTCGTATTTTCTCTACAACTTTACGCCCCAAAAATGAAATTTTTCATCATCTTCATGCTCCATTGTGAAAGTGATGCTTTTCTGTACATTGTTGAAAGAGTCTAATAGAGACGAAGCGTTTCTCAAATCATTGCCCACAATGAATGTGTCATCAGAGTATCTATAGTAGGCTATTGTTTCGCCAATTGCACACCTGAGCTTTGTCTGTTCAAGACTGGCCATAAAGATATCAGCTAATATCGGACCCAGTGGACTCCCCATTTCCACAACATGAACCTGGTGATAAATTTTGTTGTCAAACTGGAATTGTATATCATTTGTACATAACACGAGAAGCTGCTTAAATTCCAGTTTTGCTAGAGGAAGATGATCAGTGTGTTTACAGATGATGTTTAATGTCTCATGCAGAGGAATCTGCGTGAATGGAGACGTCGCATCGAAGGAAACCATGATTTTGTCATGTACAATGAGTTGATATACCCCTTCAACAAATTGGAACAAGTCTTTTAGAGTATGTTCAGCTGGACGTTGTCTGACAGGTGCTAAGCTATCGGCTAACCAGTGAGCGACTTTGTGAAAGGGTGAATTCATCATTGAGAGTGTTGGTCTCATTGGGCAATTCTTTTTATTTATACATACATATATGGTAGGCGAGACCCCGTGGGTTTTAACTCATTGCACGTATGACTGTCAATAATTTTATTTTCCAATAGCTCTCTGAGTACTTTCGTGACTTTCTTTTCTGCCAAATCCGTCAATCAATCAAATCCTAAATTTCGACGTGTCATTCAGAATGGACTCCAGTTTTTGGACATATTCAGCCTTGTTCATCACCACCACGCCTGAACCTCTGTCTGTTCGCAGTGTGATGATATCTTCATTTTTCAGCAGACGTTTAATTGCTTTTCGGTGTTCTTTTGTCATGATTCTAGAATCTTGAATTAGTGAGCATAGGTACTGGTTAGAGATATGCACTAATCTTGATTTGTTGTGGTTAACTGTTTGAATAAGTTCTCTAATTGGGCTTCTCTGTCTATTTTATTCACAAATTTTTTCGGTACCTGGAACTTGAAGCCGAGTGAAAGTGACTCAATTTCATTCACAAAATCTCGTCGTGCAGAGTGACTCAATTTCAGTTTGATTTAGCTTTACACTTGACTGATTGAAAGCATATTTTTCGGGGTTTTCCGCGAAGCCTTCAAATAGTTGTTCTTTCACTAATGTTTAAATCGTTGACAGTGTTTTCAAAAGAGCTAGCTTCTGTTTTCAGATTCGTAATCAGCCGTTGCCTTCGAAGTCACTTCTCTATTGTGAATCTCAGCGCCTTATTTCACTATGATGCTCTGACAGTTTGCTTGCTATTGGACAAAACTCTGTTAAAATTGTACACATTTTTATTTTATTGAAGAATTCAGGTTGTACGCAGGTGATGAGAACCGACGAAATAAAACGGATCCAGATTATTCTGCACCACTATTTCTTCTTTCTTTTTTTATCTTGAGTACTTGATTCACCGTTATGTACTTAATTGTCATACTGCTCCGCACGTATTTCTCATGATGTTTATCTACATCAATGAATTCATAGTGTTAAGCCACAGAGCCATCCGGACTTCGCGGCTAGAAATAGTGGACTTCTTGTTGTAACGCGACAATCTCCTGCTTTGGCTGCAATTCATTAGATGTCATATACAAATGAGTTCATAATTGACATTGCCTTGGAGGAAATACCAGTGTCTGGATGTACTTGACGGAGAATTTTGTAGATGTAGATTGCATATCTTCTAAGAATCTTATTCGTATCAACCTTTGGAAACTTAACCTTGTAGAACTTCTTGGCAGCTTTCTCGGACAGAACGACTTTTGGTGGCATACCGAGTAATGAACGCTTACGATGAATGCGACGACCAGAATGGATGTCCTTAGGCATGATGGTATACTCTTGGCATAAATGGCACACAAGTTGGTTTCTTCGAAATAACCAACCATGTAGGCTTCACTGGCTTCTTGCAAAGACGATACTACTGAAATTTTGGGCAGTCTCATGGATGAGACGTTAGAGAGGCAATTTGCGAATCAACGATCCAGTGCCCTTGTGTTAACGATGGATTTCATGGAGAGCGACAGTTCCCGACCTGCATCTCTGTTGCTTTGTTTAACACCACCATTAGCTGGTGCGCTTTAACGGGCAGCCTTGGTGTACAGTTGCTTCCCGGTGAACTCGCTAAACACGCCACAAGTGAATTCCTTGAATCCGTAATAATTAACATTTTGCTCCGTGTTTCATATGTGATTACATGAACATCATTGTAACAACCAGTCTATTCCTCTAATTATGTTTAATAAGTAAATTCCTTGAAATCCTGGAACCAACTCAGTAAGCACCAGATGAATTATGACTGGTGGTATGGATGTCTACTTAAGGCAAAGTAAGTTTTCTGTTACCACACAAGTGTTTAACAGAAAAGAAGTGAAAACAACTCATAACTAATAAAAATTGCTTTAACAGAAAGGCATTGTGGGTAAACTATTGGACAGCATTCTCGGTGCCGAGAAGAGTTTTGAAAAGAGAAAGTACTGAGTGGACGAATTCCTGAATTATGAAATTCTGAGTGAAATAAATGAAGCCCAAGTGCGATCAGAATATGTCGATTCCCTATAGATGCCAGTGCCTAACCCACAACCTTATTTTCATTTTAATTAACTGTCTAACATGTCCAACTCATTTTGTTCATTTTCTAACTCTAACAGTCACTAATACTGCATCTCTTTTTGTTAAATCAAACAATATCATGGAATCGCATTCCACTACAGTGCCTAGATTCTACCGGTATAAAGGTGAAATTTCGATTTCACATAAAATAGTTAGCCGATGGGTAAAATACAGCGATCAGAATTCTTCAGGAAATCATTGGTAATCCCGATCGTGTTTCTACGATCACTGTTAAAAGAAGTTGGGTGAAGACAGTTCAGCAAGGATAAAAATTGCATTATCAGAAGGCCAGTGTATGCATGCGTATGAAAAAAGTTATCGATGTCGTCAAGGTCAGATAGATTACTGCACAGAAATGCTCCCAAAGTGTGAAAGTCTTCCATTTACCCATTTCACTGTCTTCTACATAATTTCAATGCAAATGTCTGTTACTATTTATACTATCAATATTCATTTGCAAAATGGAGCTTTTCAAAAGTAGAATCCAAATTTAATTTCTTCAAAAAATAAACTGAAACCAGAGAAACATTCTGAGTATAGTAATCAGACATTATTTAATTCCAGAATATACTTACATCCTGAAAGAATCAGTATGATGAAAACAGAAAATTTATTAAAAGTGCATGTCGATGATTTAAAAAAACCCGAAATAACGTCTTGAAATAGAATGAAAAGTATGTTCATTTAGAGATACGCCGATTGCTGTCTGCGAACTGTGGACACTGTGATAAATCCTCATTAATTAATAATTAATTATCATATGAGTTGGTGTGAATATGAACAGTGAATTTCATTCATAGCATCATCCTGCTAACAGAACTCATTGAATGTGTGGAATTTCCGATAAACCAATTCATGTGAATTATTTCCAGTATTCGAAATTGTTACTCTTCTAATCAGTGAGGCACATTTGAAATCATACAAACCATCAGCGATAGGTTAATACTGTAGAAAAAAACCTGAAGATTGATGTGTGGTATAATATCTGAATCCATAAGTGGTGTTCACTTGATAAATGCGGAGTAGTTGAGAAACATCCTGTCATCTGACAGATAAACGACTGTAAGAAGTAAATCTTGTTCTCAATGGCAATACTCACACTTAAGCATGTCACTGATGTTACTTGTGAGCAAAAGCTAATCAGCTGTTCAAATCTACAGGAAATTCAACTGTGGCCAAACATCTTCAAATGAGCCTTTCTGAGAAGTGTGAAGTTCCACATTCCATTCCCGAGAAGAATATGAAAGCAAGAGATGCTTTATAAAGAAAGGATGGATTATGTAAAGAGCAACAACAACAGCTTGGCAACTCCTTGTTTAAATGGTGATTTGTGCATTTAGCGTATATATAAATGAGACATTTCCATTTTAAATGACACTCACTATCATTTTCTATATAAAACAAATTGCAAATGAGAAATATTGTTAAGCCAAGTTATTGATTTATCCTAACATGATAAGTAATTATCTAACTATTAAATCATGTGATATTATGAAAATATTCTGAATATTACCTTTTAAATTTAGGCACTGTAGTAAAAGCTGATTCCAAAGTCACTACGTATCTTATGAATGTTTGAAAGAATAAGTGAATGAAATTCGTATAAATCTTATTACACGCTAGTTAGATGTTCTTTTAGGAAATATTGAGAAAAATAGTCGCAGCGTAATAGAGAATACTTTTTGAAGAAGCAGGCAACTGGGCTGGGTATTGGTATATTTATAATAAGTGGGGAAAAGGTGAGCTGTTATATGCATACTGAGATGGCCCAGTGCGACAGCTTGTCTTCAACATGCTGGTTTAATAGTTTCTTGCAGAAAAATGCCAGTCGCAGGCTTGGAGCAAATTATGTTTAACTGAGAGATTTTGAAAACCGTCAGAGGAGAATTGCTGCTTCATTATCACTTTTAAATTCGATACTTAGCATCATAATCTTTTTGATGACGCATGTAACCGGTTAAGACATTTACTCTGGTCTTTGGATCTTTGTTAATGAATCTAGGGATAGGAGGAAACGTTTTCTGTCAAGGTTCTTCGGAGAGTTTGCAATTTCTTGTCAATTGATTCCTCGGTGCACACCTTCCGGATCCTCGAGGAAACAGAATATATTCAGTTTCTCTTTCTGCTACGAGGAACATAACACTCAAAGTTTATAAACTGTTCATTCCTTAAGGGCTCTTTGTATATGGACCTTATCGGCTAGTTATCAGAATTTCTTCTCAGTTAAACATCATGAAAACGTAACATCGAGTCAGATTTAAATACTACAGGAAATCTGATGTTTACGTGCGTATTTATGAAGGTCGAAAATAGGTTTCCAAGTTCCAAATAACACTCACGTTCATGTTCTATATAAAACAAATTGAAATGGAAAATATTCATAAATCAAGTAAACGAATTATCCTAAAGTGTTCAATAATTATCTAACTCTAACAAATCTTGTTATAATCTGAAAACATTCCAATTATCATATGCAAAGTATAGACACTGTGGTAATAAGTAATCCCATAATAATCGTTTGGTGATCTGAATGTTTGCACGAAAAAAGAACCTTGAATTCATATAAAACATGTAAGCTGTCAGTTTACCTGCCTCTCCCTATTTTCCATACATTCGCTATCATGAGAATGACTTCATCGTCACTGTAGGCCTTATCAGTGACAATATGCTGAAGTCCTTGTTCTTCAACTGGGTTGATGGTTGTCCTCTAGGAATCACAATGGACTACTATGATATCAACACCCAGATATATCATTTGAAGAAATTCAATGGGTTGATTTCGCGCTCACATTTTTAGACGTCAACTTCTCAACTTGTTTAAACGGTCAGTGACTCTATGCTGGGGTAATCACTTAAAAAAATCATTTTTTTTGTTTTGATAAAGGGATACACATCTTTTCTTTTAGTTGGTTCTATCTCTTCAAATCACGGTAGTATTATTGTACTGTCATTTCAAACAAATTGCCAGATCTGTGAACGTATCTTCTGTGTCTCAGTGTATCATTTCTATACATTGATCACGATGCACTTAACAAATTCAATCCGTTCATTATGAATAAAATAATATACGGCAGATATTAAAGAGGTGACTGAATGCCTAGTGCACTAATATCACTGAAACTTTGAGGTCTGTAAATCTAACAAAGAGTGTATGAGAATCACAGTGCTTTGATTACAAATCACACTGTGCATCTGAATGAAAGATACTTTTCTTTGGACTTAATAAATAATGAACATTCCGGTTAGATTCATCAATTATTTGGTGATAATTCTTCATTCTCGTCTTGTCCTGTCTTCCACATATTTTCAATGCTTGACTTTGTCACTCAGCACAATACTCTTCTTCACCGTATTTTGAAGCCTGACTGCAGATAATTCTGTAATTATATCAACTTTGGTTTTGACTACTGAAGTATGTAGCTCATGGTGAAATACATACCTCAGAAACAAAAGAAATATATGCCGGTCTCTTCGTGCACATAATAAGGCTCATTGTCAACTAAAACATTTTCCGAAATGGTTAAATATGAGACTTGAGGCACTAAAAAGTGTTCCATCATAGACTTTGTCCTCATCTCATAGAAATGATTGATTTTAAATTTGAATGCAACTCACCTTTGAAAACTGACAGGATGTTTACAAAAGTATTTGAACGTGAACACTTATTGGATACATTCATTATTATTATCTAATCTCGAGTAGTTTCCCTGCAGATTTAATGTGCTAGTCGCATTTTGATTGTTTCTTATGACCTTGTGTAGAAACGCTTTACACTGTGAATATGTACAGGCAATGTACAGGCAGCTGTGCTCAGACATTTACACATTATCCGGACATTGAATTATTTCGTATTTTATTGTAATTCTGAGATTCTCTGGCGAGTAATATTTTTTTGTAAAATTAATTTTGTTCCCATGAGTGAAAACTTTGCTTATGTCTTGCTTACTTATCCTATTCTCTTATTTGATACTTGTTTTCAATTCTTATTTTTTCGCCTATGATATAATTTTTGCTCACTATATTTTGAAGTCTCATTGTAAGCCATTCTGTATTTATGTCCGACTGAATATTTTTATATGGACGAGCGTATAGCATTTTGACAGACTCAGTCGAAAAACATGTACGTGTTGGTTGCTTGAAATATTTTCGCAAAGTCATAGAAACTAAATATTCAGTGACATTTGTCAAATGTATTTCATTTTCATTTCATTTTTTTCATTTTTGATTACAGCTTGATGCCACACCGTATTTTCAGTACAAGTGTGAAATTTTCAGCATGGATATCGGTAGCCCAAATTTGCAGGCCGACCATAGATATCGGGTGTGCGTCGGCACTGGATCGAACCCCAGACCATGTGCATGGTCGGCAGGAGTCCTAACCCCTGTGCCACCGACGCACTGAGTACCTCTTGTCGAATATCAAATTACGTGATTCCACATTTAGGAATAAAAGCTAATCATATGAAGTGAAATAATTCACGAAATGTTGTCCGCCATTAGTTCATCTGAGATAATTTTCACTGCTGAACACTGTTTCAATCATCATTCTTGATTAATAAGTTACCAGCACTTTGTCGTTTTTGGTAAAGAAATTGCTAAATTTAATTTGAAATGCTGCTTACTTTCGATGTCTGAATTGGAGTATACACAAGTTGAGGTTCTATCATCACGCAAGTCATCGTTATTTTGTGATTAGGTGAACGAATTCTTATCAATAGTTTTAAATTCACTGTGATTATCTATCACTCAGTGTTTTATTTCACGTCATTGATTACCAGAATATGTTCATGCATGCTATTCGTCAAAATAAAGTTTCTTTCGTTGAATAAATAACGAGCAGAAGTTTGATGCTCACGTGGTTTTCTTCAATTTCAGTTTGATCTCAGTATTTTTAAGTTTTTCTGTTAATGAGATTTTGTGAAAGACATCTGTCTTGCAATTGAGTCTTGGGTGTATCACCTGTGACACTTTAATGATCCAAGCGCTTATTCAGCATTTACTGTGGGAGACGTGTCGTTTACTATTATTAAGTGTAGGGATTTATAAACTGTGTAAGTAATGGCAGAAGCTAATTTCAATAATTATAATTATAATATTGGAGACCACAACAATTGATTCATGTGATAGTGGTTTTGGTAAAATAGCCAGAATCAGCACTTTCATACTTCTTCAGCCCGTTTGATTAAAATTTTCCTAATATTCAATGTGATGTACTTCAGAGCGAAGCTCCAGGAAGGTCACTTTCAAAGAAATATTCTCTTGTAAGTGATTTTAATCAAAATAAGACTACTGTCTATTGACAGATGCAAAATGAATAAATGGGCATGACAATTGCTTTCGGTTTCGAAGGAATTTGTGGGCACTTCTGTTTGTCAAGACAATATTTCTCATATACACGTTTAGAATTTGGTGATTATGCTTCTTCAACAGGCTTCTGTTTCTCATATTTGGATCCTGTAGTGTACCAGCAGTTTGCTACCATGGTCGACTTCAAATCCGTGTTGACTTATGCCATGTATTATTGCTCAGGATCACTATTCGCACCAGAAAATGCATAGCTGTGACCTGTGGCTTTTGGACCCTTTGCATAACACAATGAATCTGAATAAATTAATTCGGATGAGTATCACTAGAAATAAGACAACGTATCACCATTTCTTAGACATTTTTTGTTTATGGCATATCTGTTTGGAGATCATTTACTTTGTGAAGCACAACAGATTTTCTAACGACCTTATAAAATTTGCAGGCATTCTGAAACCTCTCTAAAGTCAGTTTTATTCCTAAGTGTCGTAATACAATCGTATCATCATTCTAATGCATAATCTGCATTTACTCCGAAACAAGGAATAGAATGTAGTTGAAGATTTTCACTAAAATAAGTGGCCAATTTAGAAAAATCTTACACTTCGCATCTGAAATGAGAAGTTATAACGTGACAAAAACAAGCAAACTTATGAACACATTTCACATTGCAACAAAAAGCACACGGATTTTTAAAGGGAACTGAACAATTCCATTTCAAGCTCTGCCTCTTCTACACGAACAAATCGGGCGATGATATTCGGAAATTCATTAGCAAATATAAACTGGAGGCAGATTAATTCTGCTGCTGACGATAGTGAAAAATGAATGAAGTTTTTCTTGTTGACCGATAAATGTTGGCTAATTGTCCATGGGAGCACAGACACGAGTAGAAATTTGCATAGTTTGGAAAATTAGTGTGATAATGATTCCTGTAGTCTTCTGTAATCCTGTTCGATGTCAGTCAGTGATAATAGATGGGGAGAGTTATACGCATGTTGTCAGTCACTTCATTCGTGGCGATGACATTGACGAT
This sequence comes from Trichobilharzia szidati, assembly GCA_944472155.2. Lineage (NCBI taxonomy): Eukaryota > Metazoa > Platyhelminthes > Trematoda > Strigeidida > Schistosomatidae > Trichobilharzia > Trichobilharzia szidati. The sequence goes on along the minus strand of OX235273.1, from coordinate 117,183,146 downwards.
AATAAAAGTATGCATTTCATCAGAGCAATGACATAGAAAGATTCATGACTTTCGCATGAACATTTGCTATGGGTTATACTACATTCAGTGTTTGTAGTCCTCCGTAAAGGATGCGTGACGCTTCTTTATTATTCAAGTTATCGAACGAAAAAAGGCCAAATTAAACACAAGAATAACTTTTTTCCAACAGATGGGAAAACACAAGTAGCTATTTCGATTTCTATTACATTCTACTTTTTTTAAATCACTCAAGGTTTTCTTACTTAACCTCATTATGCTGATTACTTTTCCTAGTACTTCGTCAGCCATTTGAATATATAAACTTATGAGCAGGCAAGTTTGCATGTGACGTTTGACGACACTGCGTTAATATCATATAATGAAAATTCAGATATCGTGAACCTGATAAATTGTGAGTTAATATCTCCCTGTTGACATGAATAATCGATCAGTTGAGAGTATGTTGTGTATCCCCTTTGGTAACCCTGGATGTAACACTGTAAACGTGAAAGAAATATACATGTAGATTCACACTGTTCTTTGCAGTCAGGTTAGTTGTCGTTCAGTGACAACAGATGATGGAGAGTTACATGAATGTTGCTATTCACTTTATAGCGATAACATTAACGGGAATGTAAGTAGGTGTCTTGCCGATGTAATGGTAGTCTAAATTTCATCTTCTTTCCTTGTACTCTTCCTATGAACACTTGCAAATGTTAAAATAACGTAGAGTCTTTGCAGTCATTCATGCTTCACGCATCAAGCTTCTCTATAATTCGAATTTACAGAATAAAAGAACGTGGATTTAGACAAGAGAATTCCTCTTATCAACATACAGAGGAAACATGTGCAGGTATTTCAGCTGATATGAGAATTCCACTCAGGAATTCCCATGAGAATCCTCTTCATTTATTCCTAGTCTTTTCATAGATTTTCGGTTTTATATTACTTCAAATCTTCTGACTCACCAAGTTTGTCTGATAACATGAGCAATGAAATTGTCCTGTTTTATGAGTTGTATAACAAATCTTCACAGAAATCTATTTGAGAGTAGTATGTTGCAGCATCTATGAAAACAGAAAGCTACTCGAAATTATCTTAAGTGTTTCTTGCATACATTGCTGGGTCAGTGTGTTCCTAATCCCATGAAGTCACAGGAGCAAATATTTGTTAGAAATATGTTCTACCATTGAACACAAACTTTGCTGTAAGTTTACAAAGCATCACTTAGCTCTTAAGAAATATAATAGAAAGGATTGTTTTATGAACACCTTTCAGGACTGGTGAATTAGAAACGACTAATCTTGGAAAAATTAGGGTGAATCTTGTTTAGTGAGTAGTGTTCAAGAAAAAGTACGATGAAGTGTGCAAAAACAGAGGCATTCAATCTACAGTTATGCTTGTTAAAATGTGAACCACTTTGATTCCTAAGATGACGTGTGGAATCAAATTTATCTTTCATAGTCATTGCAACATCACCATATGTATGAGAACCAAGAATAATTTTTACTCCACTGTGTTATGCGTCCAACAAACAAATTAGTATGGAAAATACTCAGAAATCTAAAGTGAATTGCTGACAGCACCTATGAAATATCTCGTAAGGAATCCTTCGAATAATTTACTTAATCGATTTTGCCATATTTATTCAGACTCAACTTGTGCTTAATCTCTCTGCATTTGTATCATGCACATTTAAATTCATGACATTCAGAATCAACATGTATGACTAAAATTTAATGAAGAATGCAAGTACCAAAATTGAGTTTCCTTTCGTTTCTGAATATAATAAAATATATAGTTCGGCGGACACGGTGTTAGTGCATTTGATGAAGTATTCGTTAACGAGGTTTATCTAATTTCCTGTTTCCATTTTATCATTCACTAATGACAACTTTAATCAATTTCATCAGCGAATAGCCTTAGATTAAACACAATGGATTTCAAAGTGAGAAACTACACCATTCACCATTGTTCAATATTATGCTATTAAACAAATGCATATTTGTTGAATCATGACTCGTCGATAGTGATTTCAAGTGGTACGATTTAAACCACTAGACCATTCTTCCTCACTATCCTGCAACTAGTTATATATAAGACTCCAGGTAGAATCTTCAGCCTTCACTGAGGAGGTTCAGCTCATTACTAACTCTCCGTTATTTCACCTGGTTGACCTGTCAAAAAAGTTTGACGGATCATCTTGAAACCGGCATTGATTCTTTTAGAGGCAGGCGATTTCGTCTAAACTGTTAACTTACGTGGAACTTTCAAGGAGAAAATATTCATACACGATGAACCACAGATAAGTCACTATTATGTATTTCTTCATACACATTTGCGCATGAATACTTCTTCGAATATTGAGCGAGCACGATATCAATAAAGAAATATATGCGACGAATGCATATAGCCTAACCACTGAATTTTTACGGCTTTATGGAGACGGTTACTTCAGTGATATGACTAGGTAAGCGCACTGTCTCCTTCTTGATTCTTGTCCAGTGTGGTTGGTAGAGGTGTCTTAGGATCGATCAGGATTTTGATAATGACAGACCTAGTGGATCATTTGCGTGATAAATGTGGTGCTTCCTCAATTCTCAAGATTCGTATGCCTTTTGTTTGCCATCATGACTGAGGCAGTTGACATCAGAATTATTTGAACTGTTCTGTGTCTTCGTATGTTTCTATCTTGTCGCTCCAGTATCCGTGGTGTTCACCTCTAACTTAGAGTAGTTTTCTCTCCCAGATACACCTCGTTAACTGTAAAAGTGGCTTTTGCTAGCAGTGTTATTCTTAGCATTGTTGTCACTATTATACTGTGGAATAAGTGCACAGGTTATTAGAAAGTCAAACATCATTATAATAATTGCTACGACAAAGTAGTTATTGCTCGCCTGTGTCCCTACAAATATGCACATGTTACTAACATTCTACAGACTTTTTGAGTTTACCAGTATTATTATGATCACGATGATCATTATCCACTAATGCATCCATTTAAAGCCACCTCAAGGAGCACCACTACACAAAGTAAGATGTCTCTGGAAAAATGGCTGGAATAAATATCTCTTATTCAAAGATAACAATCCTGCAGTTACTGAAATGAAAACAAACACCAAAGCGATGTACGACTTACAATATTTTACTAAAACGGTTGAAACGGTCAAATGTACATGTCAAGGAGATTAATCAACGGATTTCTCAGCACAGTGGTATTATTTTGTTTCCTAATGGAAGCCTAAGCGGTCGAATTACGCCAGAGCACATAATTTGGTTATTTTATTTAATGCGAGAATAAATACATCAGTAGACGCTTTTAGAAGCTTCCATGTGAATGATATTTACTTACAAGTATTTCATCAGAATGAAGATTAAAGCGTTTTCATTAACAATGTTGGTGTTCCTCATTTTCCTTCCATATCATTACAGCTTTCTGACAAGATGATGTTTGATGTGCAATTTAACTAGCTGGTGCTGGTTTACTTGCAGATTGGTGATTAGCTTCTCAATGCAATTTAATTTTACATTTCATATGATAAATTAAACCACATTTTATGGTTACATTTCACTGCCTAATTCACAAACAAATCTAGTTTAAATGATAGACAGAAGTCAGTTGAAGGTGAATATACAGTCTGAGTTTGCATTGTCAAGAACTCTTGAAACAATGTTCTCCTTATGTGAGCTCCTTTTGCAATACAATTGAAATTACCAATTAGAAGGATTGTGTGGCTTTTATTTCCAGTAACAAGAATTTGACAGAGTTCTCTAAGATATAGTGAATAATTCTAATAGTCATTGGGCTCTGATCAAAAGGCTCACACGAAAGATTCATTTGACGTGTCTGGCATGAATAAATCTGAGAAAGTATTTCACAAATCAAATATATTTTACTGATTCCGATCATGATCCTGAGTGAAATTGTACCAAATTATCAAGGTAATATCCTTCTTACTCATTTTCACTGAAAAAAGGGAAGATATATATTGAAAACAGAACAGTTTTACGAAGAAATATGGTCTAAGTAGGGAAGTTAAATCCGAAGAAATATACACAGAAATTCATGGATTCTGTACAAAAATCATGAGTGTAAATCATTCAAAGAACATGAAAATTAAAATTGTTTAATACAGAGTCACTTGATGCCAAACATTAACTTTGTAGAAGCAGGCCAATCCGCATGTCTGTTTACGTAACATCGTGTTTTCTATGCAGCATATAAACTCATAGTGGCAAATAACAAAAATGCTTCAGCTTTTGTTCGAATACGGGTGGTTTAGTACTTCTTTTGGAGGAAATATGGTGTTCAACCCACCCATATAGCTCAAACAATCGTGTGCCCTGCCATCTGGTGTAATTGTCCATGTTTGATTTAAGTACATCAGTTGGAGATCTTTTTGAACACCTGAGGCAAACACGGACAGTTATCCCTCCACTCTACAGGCTAACAATGTTGTACATACCTGATCTTCGTTATCAACGAAGTTTACATATGTCAGCTTCACTATACCATCTGATTGTCAAATGGTTGTCCAAAATGTTAGATTCTGTGAGACGACAACTCTGCAATTAATCTCTCTGAGACGCTATTGAATTCATTAAATGTCTACAATATTTAAATATGTCCAAAACAAGTTCACTTTCAACAGTTTCAAAATATTTGAGCTTTGGTTTGTGGTGAGAGCTGTCTACTAGCCAATTGGTTGATAGTAATTGAGGTCAATGTTTATGTATCAAATATTAGTCATGTTGTGGTGAGAGATGGTTGCTAGCCAAATTGGTTGACAGTAATTGAGGTCAATATTAGTCATGTGAAAACAAGGTCAAGATGGTCAGGAGGATACAGTTAACATATAGGTGAACTGACACAGCCACAAGGGATGCAAGGTTAACTTTGTGTGAGAAACAACCATTCAACAGACTGTATTTTCTACTAACATTAACCTACAATAATGTACATCAAAATCTATAAATACGTGTTGATTTTCCGTAATAAACGTTCTGTTGCCTGGCCCTTGTCTTCTGTTGTTACAGGTTTAGTGATGTTCATTATTATAAAGGTTTTTGTAATTCTCAAATAATGGAAATACGAGACGATGTTGTTGCTTATACTGATGTTTCGCTATTTAATGCCGAAAGCTTTATGAAAGTATTATTAAACCTGAATTTACAAAATCTCAGCTTATATGTAACAAAAACTCATCGTTCATCAGCATGGGGTAATTTTTATGTTGTCAAGTTGGACAATGATAAGAAAACCAAGTGTAGATTGCTGGATTTAATAAGTGCATAAAGTTATAAAAGCAGTATGCGTTTACATAGTGAAAATGCCCCTCACACTCGTGTTAATTTTGTCATTTCATAGGGTAGGCTGATGCTGTAACCAGGTCCAATTCTGCTTCAGTTCATCATTGCTACTCAGGCAATTTGAATTCCATTTTATTTTTAATGTGCTTCTGAAATTCGAAGTACTTTGGACTTCTGGAATTTTTCTGTATTATTTCAATATTCCCAGAACCTATTTTGTGACCAAAGTGAATATAAATGGCAAACCTTTGTTGACCGCGGATGCAGAATCTTTTTTTACCAACGCACCGCTAACATAAACGACGTGTCTTCTGTGCAAATATGTCGAAGACATGAATCTGAGTATCAAAAACCAACCACATATCTGAAAGAGTTGTTACTCAGATGCACATTTAATGTCTAATTTACATTCAACGATGATTTTTTAAAATAGAAAGATGGGATTACTTTAGTCTCTCCAACTTGACCTACTATTGACAGAGTGTTTTAAAGCCAGTTCGAAAAACGGGATACTAAAATCACCATTAGACCAACTTTTTCTGTATGAGAGATATGCCACTAATACTTTTCTAGTCTGTCATGATGATTGATATATAAGTTGCACCTTACAGGAGTCTAACAACCGGCATCCTTCACTTGAATTTACAATGGAACTGAAAAATGAGTTAAAGATTATATTTCTGGACGGTAAGCTGACAAGAAAAGATGATTGCACTCTGAAAAGATCCACCTACACAAAATCGTCATGGAATAAATTTCTCCGAAACCTCTGCAGTGATAAACCTGTCAGTCAAAGAAGCATAATCATCATTTAACTGGCTCAACTTATCAGAAGAATTTGCAGCAGTGAATGCTCATGGACTTAGATCGACGAGTCTGCTTACAATATCCATCTTTGTAGCCAGTAGTGTTGCACCGTTGACATTCATTGTATTTGTATCGGCATTATCTCACTCACTGCCAACCGTTTTAATGCCGGCGTGCTGTCAGCGACTTTGAATTGAATCGCTCACATTAGTGGCATACAATGCCTAACTGAGTGTGATTGTCGTCGTTTTCATTCAGTACACGTTTCATGCAGTGGTTACGAATTTTTCAACAATGATCTGTGGCCACCAAACAAAAAACGCCGTGTTTGGACAGTTTCATCGAATGTTCTGTCACTAGGCTTCTTTGCGAGAATCAGGTTGCAGAATTTCTCTTACTTCCTAAGTAACTGTCTAAATTTCCATGCATCGTCTTTGCTCGCAAAATGCACTTCAAATAGGTCTTCATATATTTTATTCTGCTGAGTCATAATTAAATTCAGAAATGGTGCTATCACTATTGTCATTAGCTGAAGATGAATCACCAAGCGATGATATCCGTAGACGAGACAGCAACTCATTGATTTTAGTTGCTGCTCAATCAGTCTCTTCAAGCGTGAAGAGTTCATCTCTAACTCGTACTTATCCCCGATTTTGATATGACCGTAAGTACACTTGGTAGTTTGCACCAACTAACTTGCTGCCTATTCGATTTGTCAGCCTGCTATTCTAGTCACTCTAAGCAACAACAACAACACGAATCTATACCACCGAGTCAAGAGAAAAGAGAACTTTGACGTATAGAACTTTACATGTTTCAGGTCACTTTTTTGGATTACAGCTTGATGCCAAACCGTATTTTCAGTATAAGCATGGAATTTTCAGCATGGATATTGGCAGCCGAAATTTCGCAGGCCGACCATAGATATCGGGTGTGCGTCGGCAGGGGATCGAACCCTGGACCATGTGCATGGTCGGCAAGAGTCCTAAACACTGTGCCACCGACGTACAGTGAAAAGAGTTGACAGTCACTGCATATATCTATGCTTTAGATGTCCTTGAGAGAGACTAGGTACATTGTTAAGATAAAACAGTCAAGAACAAATGCTGTTCCAGGAACATGACTTGTGAGCTGAAAGAAACAGCACTGTAATATAGTATTCTAGAAACACTAGGTCTATGCATCGGTAAACAGAAATCTTCTAAATGCAGTCTGTTACCGATTTCGTTGTACTGCAGAAGCCTTTGTCATATATGTGAAAAAGATTGAGCTATTTGGTTATAAGAAACTAGTCCAGCCTCTAAATTCACTATGGATCTAGTTTAGTTTGACTACTTAGTTTTCTTTTTCTTTCGTTGTTTCTCTTTCATCCCCTTCATTCTTTTTCATTTCAGTAATAAAATTTCACTATTTCAATTTGTTCCCATACTCTTCTCATTCACACTTGTATTTGTTAAAAGCTGTTTTCTAATCCGGTGTAATTTTGTTCATAAGCCCAATGTAACCATATTCACACCTCCTAACTTTCATATGAAATTGAAATAACTATCACCTCTAATTTTCTTCGTTATTGTGTAGGATAAAGTAAAGTAAACTTGCATCTATGAAAAATTATGTAACTAAATGCCACTGTACACCCACTTTTGCGAATGAAACCGCTGAAAAGATATCTTGGATGAACTCAGTGTTGTTTTCTCTCTAATGTCCATATTCGTATTTTCCACGGTCTACTAAATAAGTTGATAAAATACCCATTTCCAAATTGATATCTTCACCTCTACAGACTACCATTTACTAGAATAAGTAGACAATTTTTGATCATTTCTCGAAATTCAATTATAGAACATACATAAATTTTCTTCCCTATCACTGTCATTCTCAGAATGGATCTTAATGTAATTTGAAAGTAATTAAAACAAGATGACATATATATATATTGATGGAATTGTCTCCTATTAGTATAGAATTTCAGATTTCAGCATTTTTAATAACACGACATACCTAAGTCTTCTGAAGAAATAAAAACACGTCATTTTTATGAAAGTTGATTTAAAGTTCGAATAAAATTCAAATTATGTGGAAATTTAAATTATTCGACGTTCTTTTTGATTTCTGATTTGTAACAGAATAATAAAAGGAACTTCTGTGGCATCCGTTTTCAGGGATGGCTGTCAAATGCATCATAGCAGAACGTGCCACAACGATAATTCCGTGAGACTATCATATAGGTGGAAAACAGTAGGTGACAAATAATTTCCTGATTGCACAGAATATCATCAGGGTTTTTGAACTTTAACACTGATTAGCTAACTACAGATTTCAATTCAAATAAATTAATGATTACCTCAAGCAAGTTATGATCCTTTGTGGTGATATGATGCACCACGGTGTTCATGTGTTGGTGATTTATTACTACAGCAGGCACATTTTGCCAGTTTGGAAGGGAAGTTCAACAAATTTAAACTGATTCACCAATTCAGAAAATTATTGCATTCGTGTCATTAACCGAATGAACTAGTAAAATTCGGTTCATCAGCCAACCAAATTATTCTAGTCCGCCAGCAGCTCTCACCTACTTCGAGTTTCTGTGATAAACGAGACCTAATTGGCAGGGTGACACAGTGCTGAAAACAATAAATTCACATTAGAGAAGCAGTTAACTCTGTGATAATTCCACTGAATTTGTCAGCAGATCTACAAATGAGACATTTCACTCAGCTAACAGATTACCATGCCAGTAATTCGGTATATTCGGATTTGAATTGTACTGCTATTAAGGTTCACTTGTTGTCGTTACTTGCTGCTTCATCATCCACCACGACTCGCTGACTTGTGTGGTAGGCGCTCAGCCAGTTGGTCCTCTGTTTGAATGCTTACAAACTACTTCAGCTTGCGAAACACAGAGGCACATTTATTCTATGTTGCTCTTTTGCATAAATATGCATGAAAGGTACGTGTGTGAACAGAATGTCTGAAATGTGATGCTAAAATACACTACATGTGTCAGATAAATTGCATCTTCCCATTGTTCTTACGAAGGACTACAAACTTTGAAGCCAAATGTCGCGCATAAATGTAACGATTATCTGTATCGCATCACAAACTTAACAGGAATAACTCGCCCGTGTGCCCAACTAGTAGTCCTGGACTGAAGCTGGCTTCATAACATCAACGCGATGCAGGAAATGATAACGTCATTAACGGAATTATTTTTGACCTGTTTCCTTATTTCTCCGGGATGATTTGAAGTATTATTCTCAATATTCAAGAACTCTTCTGCGACAAATAATGATTTATGATGCATTAAATTGACATAGAAAGTGGTAAAACTAGAATATAAATTAAGATCTCAACGTTCAAGTTTCCTAGTCACAGCTTTCTTCACATTCGATTTCTCAGTTTTCCGAAAGAGGAAATTTCTTATTATAGAAATATGTTGATCAAAGTTATGTGTAAATCTCCCTAATGAATTTGAAGAATTCCATGTCGAACTATCAAATGACCTGTTCGAAAGCTGATGTTCGATCGAACAATCACCGTGACAAGAGTATAATAAAGAAGATTTGTGGCTTGGGTGTATGATTTTGATTCGTTTGTATTTTCTGTGTGGGCCAATATAATTGCAATTAGATAGTTGTTTAGAAGATTCCATGGCCTTAATACACACTAGTCTTGTCCTCTCCATTTCTTCAGTTGCACTCATGGGTTATCCAAATAATCTAAAGTAATACAAGAATGAATAATAACGGACCATAGTTATTTTATTGCATTATTTAGGTTTGCGTCACATTTCACTGGTTGAAATGCAATCTCATTTCTCGCACGTGTATGCATAGAATTCCAAATAAAATATCTGCCTTGAACGCTTAATGTGTGAACTTACCTCTATCTTCTAATTAAGTTAAAAATAACTCACTTTGCTGAATACCAACAGAGATTTTCGATTGATTCAGAAGTAAAACTCAGCTAAAATTAAATTGTCAAGCTTCAGCACAGTGTCAGCTATTCTCAAATCTCAACGGTCGAACCAGCTGTTCATAGGAATAAGGGTTCAGTTAACTGATGGGTGTTTGAAGGCTTCTGAAAGTTGACTTAGCTGTTTAACGTAGGAAGAAAATTTGCAAACACATTATGATAAAAATGCCCTCAATAATTGGATCAGCTCAGTGTTGCCAAAACTGGAGAAGCATGTGACTTTTGACTAGAAACCTTACAATAGACCATCCACAGAACAGCTACAGAAACTTAAAAGGCTGAAAAAAGTATGATAAAATACTCATTCGCCACTGGAATCCCGGAGGCGAAATGAATTCTTCTGAGTGAGGCAGGAATAAACGTGGAGACATGGAATGTCCACACCCTGTCCGCCATTGAGATGTGTGCTCAGGTCAAAAAGGATTGAGATATATGGTATACAAAAGGTAGTAATCTGTGACAGAAGATGTAATGAAGGTTGACTCTCCAATCCGCTAAACGACACGTCAATATTCCATTGTGGTTAAAAGAACACTGACCACGAATACACTGAAGGATTGGCTATCATGAAACAGAAAGTATAATGTGAGCCTGGTAGTGGGAATCAATCTTCTCCAGGATATAGACAACAATATTCAACAAAGAATGAAGAAAAGTTTCAGTTATGCATGACTGTGGAAATAAAAGGAAAGAGACAAAATGAGGATAGCGAAACTCTGCAAATAACGGCAAACATTTGTGAACGATAACTCAGTCGGATGTCGGCATCAGCATCTTTGCTGCTGATGATTTCCATAGGGTTCAGAGCATTTGTGTGATGCGTAATACTTGCAATATTTGCAAGTAGTAAATAAACATATATATGTACCATCTGCAGCAAAATATACACGCGGTGTGGGTGTTTCGAAGGAATCAACCAATTTCGTGAAACAACATGCTAAGCATGGAAGGAAGACAGATGACCACAGTAAGGAGGACACGTGCAAACTGTGAATTTAACATGTTTACATTGAGTTGCCATTAATCATCGTCTTGACAGAATAATTTTGTGTTACAGCGTCAGACAGACATTATTGGAGTGCAACACTCAGAAACTGAAGCACGAAGGTAGGAACTACATTTTTGCCACAGCAATCAAATATATATGTGTAAATTGATGAAGAATCTTTCAGAAATAATGATCAACGAATTTTCGTCACCAGTGTCAAGACAGTTCCGCAAAATTATTCATCGAATTGATGCTTGCGTACACGATGTTAGGAACCACGATATATGACTCAGATAGCCTGAAAAAATCACTTGAAGTGGATGGTTCTAATGGATAAGTTGCTTGCTTGATTACAGAATGAATAATTTCCATGAATAAATTTGAGGAGAAAACAAGTTGTAATACCAATATAGCAGCGTTTGATACTGACCCGGTTTATCGACTGCAGAATAGAATAATTTTTAAAATAATGGCGAAAAACAGGGTGTTAATTTTGACTTTTTAAATGTGTGAAAAATTCGAGTGTATATTTATTTTTTCCAAGTCAATGTTCAAAATAAGTCCATCAAAAATTGTGAAATAAAATTTCTATGATCTTTCACGCATTCTGACTTTGCTCATCAAGTCATACGTAATAAGGTGGATTTATGTCTATAATAGTAGCCTACAGCTTTTAGCTTTCGTTCTAAGAAATGCACGTGGTATTTGCAGATGACGCATTAGATAGAGGTAGGAAAGGCTTTGTGAGATAAAAATCACATTTAGAGACCAATTGTCAACATCGAAAAGTCTCCCGCTCTTCGCGAAATGCACATAATACGCATCAGCAGCCACGAGTTGACATAAACAATCATTTGACCTGATATCAAGAAACCTCTTTTATCCAGGGTAAGTAAAATATGCGAGATTTATAAAATAATCGAAGTTATCGATTACAATTCCCAGGCACATATTTGACTCAACATTAATGTAAAGAAACACTATAAATGGCTGATACATCAAAACCAACCAAGCACGCAGAGCCACCACAACTGATCAGAAATCTCAGTCAGAAGTATCACTTTCACGTGTGTTTATTTGTGCAGAAACAACGCCTTTTTTCCACATGTTTTCTACGGCATCTCCACTTTTGGCAAAATTACACTGTGGTGAACATTACTTGCAGTAAATATGGAGTTTCTGCGCACAGTTTTAGATGTTATTTGGTGTTGAAATGTATGCGGAATCGACTTTGATAACATCCAGCGATGAAAACTACTCCATTATTCTAATCCCGATATACGTCGTACAGCAATTAACTGATCATCTAAAATTTGTGAGTCACCAACTCCTAGTCACACTGGGAAACAATGAATTCCTCAGCATCGGTAGAACAGTTCCTACTGTGATTTGATGGGTTTGATTTATGAGGCAGAAATTGCATATTCCACTTGATAAACCACAAATATTGGTCATAGACTTGAAACTTCATTTATAGGGATGATGAAAATAACATCGTATCAGGTATATTTCCTGTGACCACTAGGACCAGAAGAAATGAATGTCCAGTCAGTTAGCTGTTCACTTACGGTGTTCTTCGACGTTAAAAACAGTTAAATATATATTTAAAGCGTATCTGAAATGGAATTTTTACAATGAAATGTAGGCATGGACCTCACACTACAGAGTTTACATTGCTTGCACCAAAACTGTGAATGCCATTGAAGTTGATACCAAATATTATCTAAAATTATTAGGATACATTGATCACATTATCGAACAAAAATAAGTGGAATAAGTATTAAAAAAATTCACAGCTCATCATCGTTCACATGGAAAAAAAAGCCATTTCACTGTGATTTCCCGGTCTGCAACAAACACGATTTCATTTGACCTCATTTCTCGAACGGTAACCAATTACCAATTTTGTAAACATTACAAAGCAATTGACATTCCAGTCGACCGACAAACTTCAGAATAGCATCGAACCTGAGTGTATTATGTGCACCAAAAACTTGACTCAATCAGACATCCGTATATAATCAAAAACTCTAGTGCATTGCTCAGACTGCAGAGTGAGAGCAGTGAACGCCGTCACACGTCTGGCTTTCGCGTACGACTTGTTTGTGAGTAGATGCGTTGATCGTTGAATGGTAACATAAAGAATATTATGTGTAGAATAGATTGAGTGTGTGGACAGAGTGGAATGGAGATATGTTGTTGAGGGCCTTTGTTCTCCTTGGAATCCAAAGCATTATTATTATTGATAATAGCAATAATATGGAATAAATCTTATGGACCATGGTTTATTTTATACATCACAGTTTTCCTATCCGGACGTTATTTCTGGTAATTTATGAACTTCTGGATGACTGATTATATATGAAATTTTTGCTCAACTTACCTAAGAAAACTTTGATTTTTAGTTAATGAAAATAAATTTATATAGAATGATTGATCTTCCAAATGAACTATACAGCTTATCTTCTGAAGTTTAAGCTGTGATATTCACTTAAATGAAAGTGCACTACATAAGCTGAGCTACATAAAACTCTCATTTTTCTGGCGTTTCTGGCCAGAATATTGTGGAATTTATTTTAAATTTGTCTTTGGAACACAGAACCTGCAGATGTAGGCTTTTTGACATATAATACCTATAACTAAATGTTTGGTATATTGTGACTGCTTAACTCTTACTAATATCTATAACTGTATATATCGTTGAATTAACATATCCAAGTCGATCCAAGTTAGTAAGTCTAATGTTTTGATATCATCTTTGTTAACTGTATTTGACAGTGATACTACTGTTACGAGTTTTTGTTGTTGTTGTCGCTGCCCTTTCTGTTGTAAATTTTTCCCTTTTGCTTGTGTTGTTCTGATTGCTTTATTCCATGTTTCCTGATTCTAAGCGCAGCAACCCTTGAAGTCGCTCCTCAGTAAATTACATATACATGTGACAACCCCCTTCTCAGGTGTAAGGTTAGCAACCACACCCTGTAAACAAAACTGTAACAGAAACTTTATTGCGATGAGTCTTCTTGCAACTAAATGAAAACTCTGTGTGGTGACGCGGAACGTTTGCACCATGTATGATACCGACAAACTGCCCAGATTGCAAACGAGATGAGAATATGCGAAGGCATATGGAATGGAAGTGAACTCACAAAATTGTCAACGGGAGAGTCGACGATCTACTCCGGTCACACAGAAGTCAACCACATGCACACTGATGGTGTGGCTATCATGATGTCACCAACAGTAACGATGGCCTTGATGCAATGGGAGGCGATCTCGCCTAGGATGATGACCGCCAGGTTCAACTCAAAAACAGGGAAAGTGTCAGTTATACAACGCTATGCAAACAAAAACAACGCAGACCTCGAAAAGACAGAAGAATTCTACAGACAACTACATGCAACAATGGACAACATTCCAGTCGGTGACATTCAAATCCTAATGGGAGACATGAACGCCAAACTGGTACCAGCCATCACAGGAAGATAACTCATTATGGGAAGAGAAGCTCTCGGAGAAATGAATGAAAATAGAGAACTCTTCGCCGACTTCTGCGCCTTCAATGAACTAGTGATTGGTGGCAGCGTATACAAACACAAGGATAACCACAAGGCTACATGGGTGTCACCAGATTGGCGAACCAAAAACCAAATCGACTTCATCTCAATCTCTAGGAAGTGGAGGCGCAGCCTACTGGACACAAAATTGAGAAGAGGAGCAGACGTTGGCTCAGAACACGACTTAGTAAAAGGGACAATCCAAATCAAATTAAAGGCTTTCAAAGAAACAGGAGCTACCGAAAGACCACAAGTTAAGCTCAATACTCAAAAAGTGAAGGATCAGTATACAAAGGATTGCTTCACTGCAAACTTAAAGAAAAAAGCCGAAACATCAATCAATACTATCGAAGAGATCAGCGTTGTAAAGCACTGGGACAACCTGAAAGCAATGTGGAGTTAAACCTACATGAAAGTTCTAGGCAGAAAGCAGAGACAGGACAAACAGTGCCTCATTACGGACAAATGAAGACTAATGGAAGCGAGGAGGACGGTGAAACAAAACGTTATCCAGTGCATCGACGAGCAACAAAAACAGGAGTTCAATGTAAGCTACAATACATAGAACAAAAAAGTAAAGACGTGTGCCGTGGAAGACAAAAGAAAATATTATGACGCTATGGCACGCGAAGCATAACAAGCTTCAGGCAAAGGAGACCTCGCAACACTCTACCAAACAAATGGGTTCAACACGAATTTAGCCAGTGAAGGATGACAATGAGAAGTCAATCACCAAAGAGGTTGAGCAAAGAAAACAGTGGGCTGAACACTTCAAAAGACTTGTAAACTGACCGTCACCTACATAGAGCCGAATGATAATAACATCGGAAGCAGAACCACCAGTAGACATCACCCTTTGGCGGGAACAGAAATCCTGAAGGCAATCAAGATGCAAAAACCTGGAAAAGCAGAAGAATCAGACGGAATTCCAGCAAAGACATTCAAAATGAACTTCGAGACATCAGCGGACTTCATGACACCATTCCTGAGGAAGGTGTGGGAAGAGGACAAGGTAACTGCGGATTGGAAAAAAGGATACTCATTCAAACTGCCAAAAGAAGGAGACTTAGGTCAAGGCAAGAACTGGCACGGCATTATGCTCCTGTCCATCCCAAGCAAAATACTAAGCCGCATCATCCTGGAGAGAATCAAACAAGCCCTGGATGAAGACAGGAGTAAGACAAGGTGGCTTCCTGGCTGACTTCCTACTATCTTCAGTGATTTTCCTGATTGCGGTAGACTGGATAGTGCGACAGAGAGCGGGCAGCGAGGAAACAGGCAAAAATGGACCCAAACAAAGTCTTTGAGGATCTGGACTCCACCCATGATTATATTTGTCTGATTTCTCACAAACTGGAAGATATGCAAGTGAAAAGCAACAAGTTGGCAGGAGAAGCATCCAGGGAAGACAGGACTGCAGGTGAACATAGAGGAAACAACAGACAATAATCAGCGTTAATGGGAGAAATCTGAATGAAGCAACCTCCTGAACAACCTACCTACCTGGGAAGCATCGTTTCAACTACAGGCGGATGGCACTGCTGAGGATATTAAGGCAAGGATCGAGAAAGTAAGGTAAGCTTTCATTTCTCTCAAGTCTATGTAGAGGTCAATAGTACTCCTCAACATGAAAAATAAGATCCCGATTTTCAACTCTAATATCAAGTCAGTGCTACCTTATGCATCAGAGACTTGGAGTGTCATGAAGAGCACTTCAAACAAACTACAGAACGTCATCAACAGCTGCCTTCGCTCAGTGCTAATCAAGATCAGATGGCCAGCCAGAGCAAATCGGCAACAGGGATCTCTGGTAGCGAACTAACTAGCAGGAACTGATTGTGTAACAAATAAGCAGGAGGAAATGGAGATGGATTGACCATACTCTGAGGAAATCATCAAGTGACATCACCAGACAAGCCCTCGAGTGGAACCCGAGTAAGAAGGGGCGAGTTGGTCGTCAAAGCGAGGGTGACATGGAGGAGGTGATGTGAAGAAAAGATGAAATCATGTGGGCAGACGTGGATCCAGGTGATGAAAATGTTGGCAGAGAACCAAACGCACTGGAGATGTGCGGGTGAAGCCCTATGTTCCTCTAGGAATCAAAAGAATCAATAATAATAATAAATAATAATTCACCTGAATTCCAATTTTGTGCTATTTCTTCCAATTCGTGAATCAGTAGTGTGTCTCAATTTTTATATTCGGAAACATGAAGTCAAACAAATTTTCGCACAGCACTCCTAATGAAAGAATCCTGGTAGAAAGGCCTCAACTTCACGTTCATTAAACACCATCAAATTATTCGAAGGTGTTTATTCTTTTGTTATTTATATCATTGTCACTCATTTTATGGATAGAAAAGATGATTTCATCAATGTTTTTGTCATTCATACTTCATACTGGACGTGTAAAAATTCCGACGCTAATTATGAGATGATCAGCAGATGGCATCATTTGGTCATAAATAAGCGCATCCGAAAAATACCTCAAAAGTCAACAAAAAAGCTGAGAACTCACTATAGCACACTAGAATGAGGTGAGCATAACCAGAG
Organism: Trichobilharzia szidati; assembly: GCA_944472155.2. NCBI lineage: Eukaryota > Metazoa > Platyhelminthes > Trematoda > Strigeidida > Schistosomatidae > Trichobilharzia > Trichobilharzia szidati. The sequence goes on along the minus strand of OX235273.1, from coordinate 117,165,960 downwards.
ACAACATTCACTAAATTATTGGCATTCATATTACTAAAAGCTACTTCTTTGACTTAAGTACTTAATTAGTGAGAAATACAAAAGAGAAAGGCGGAAAGTCCTACAGCTAATAAAACAATGTGGGATGAATATACTGAAGCTTCTATTCCCGAAAATAATTATACAGAAAGTTGACGAATCAGCACGTCTGGTGATACTAAAATAATGCCTGAGTAATTAATACACTCATCAAGCACATCGACTGTTATCACTATAAACTCATACCAATAACATCACCTTCCAATGACGTGTTAAAAATTTCTTCAAAACACACATATATATATAGTGATTGACAGTCAGTTGTTCATTAAATTACTTCATGTTGTAATTATCACACGTTAACTGATATCAGCACAAAGCCTATTCATGTTCTTAGTCATTTTCACAAAAATATTTTTGTCTTCAATAAATAATAAAAATTTTGTCACCTAAAAAATCAGCTGCGTGATAGGTAGATAGATAGATGGAAAAATAGATGGGGAGCGTACCTGTACGATCTGCAGGTCACACAATACTGATATGCATTATATGACTTCAAATTCAAGATTGATTTACATACTCAGTTTACATTCAGTTTTGTTTAGAAATCCTCTCAAGTTCCAAATTAATGTCATTTTTTCTAATTCGTGTGCACGATGAGTTCCACATTCATTTTGGGTGGTAGATTACAAGTTTGAAAGCACAATACAAGCAAAATGTGTCCATAGAATCCTTAATTAATAAATTCTGATGGATAATCTCAAGACAGTCTTAATCTCTTACATAAAATGGATTGAACGATTTTAGAAAAACAAGGGATTAATAATGAATAAATGAGTGGTCACATTGGTTACGTAGCAAGAGGTTAGGGATGAAGTAGACAGAATAAATCCTATTGTCTTAGAAGTTTCTAATGGGTGTTTGTTCCGTTTCTCAATGTTTCGAGCTACTGTTTGAATCTGTAGCAGATTTCAAAGGAATGAAAGACCACTCAATCGTTACTCATTGAGTCAGGTCGATTCGCTCAAATTATTTATTACTGAATTATCAAAGAGTGTTGATAAAAGTTTCTATGCTATGGACGGACTCAAGGAAATCTTTTCTGGACTATGAAAACCAGGTTGTTGATAAGCGGAGTGGAAAGAAACATGCTAAATTATGCATGTCTTTGAAAGCGTTACTCCAGGAATGCCTCTCACCTCTGTAGTGATTATTTTGTGTCAGAGTAGAATTGTCATTTATATTAGAGTAGAGGCATAGATGACGAATCTTGTTGAAAAGCAAGTATTTCTTCGTTCAGTCCTCATGTCTCTGACAGGTCAATCTGTTACAAGTTAATTTTCGCGAAACTGCAATACAGTACTTATCTTCAAATGAAGTGAGTTAATTATACTTACCAAATCCATCTGAATCGACGTGTGTATCCGTGTCAAAGGATGAATACACATGTGTTAGTATTCAATATCGTAGGGTTAAAACAACTACCTATGAATATTGTGCATTAAAAAAACGCTGACAAAAATGTCTCAATTTTTGGTTTCAACGTGCATCAATATAACTTATAAACTATATCATTTTAAAAATATTTTATATTCTCATTCCATTTGGAAATTGCAGAATAGTGAGACGTGATCGACAGTCCACTATAACTTCTTTTCGTTTCATATGGAAATTATCAAAAGTTTGTTCATATTACCAACGAAACCTTTTCATTTACATATATATTCTCACTTCGAAAATTTCGTCGTCCATGGATGATAAGACAATCAGTCATCAAGAGAATCAAGAGGATGATAACCTGGGAACGATTCCATGATAGTAGTTCAATTTGATTTTTTTAAATGAAAAGTTATATGAAATTCAACAAGTGAAATATTTTATTCATTCGTCCTTCCATATAAAAATCAATCACAGGATAATCCCTTATCATCAAACAGAGACTGAATTCACAGTGTTCAGTATCACTATCTATGTCAACCATGCCTACATTAAGTGTATCCAGTTATTCAGAGAAAGAATTAACATGACAAGCGTTAAATGTTCGAATGCCGACGTTTAACTCTGTATCCCAGTCGATATTTCGTGACATTAATTTTACACAGGCATACATCTATTTTAGGACAGATTTCATCGGCTCATTAAGATGAATATTTGTAGTCGAAGGGGCTTCAGTTAAATCTGCAGCTGTTTCTAAAATTCACAGAGCTAAGTTGATCATCCACAAGGAGACATGGAACAAATGTTTCAGCGAAAAAATTGCTCCTTGCATCGATTACATTTTTGTACCTGCACGTTAGTAATTGTATGTGTATTCAAAATGCTTGTTATGTGTGACCGGATTTGTCAAGTAGTGAGAATACTGCAGTGCGAGAATATTCTTTCAGATGACTGAGGATTCCGAGTCGATTTGGAATATGATTGAACAAATGTTTGAACAGAGTGGAATAAAAGAAGGACGATATGACGATTTGATTTATTCGAAAATGTGAATATGAGAACTTGTCTGGTGAGAAGCAAGAATGAGGAGGGTGAACTAGTATCAACAAAAGAAGTGTAATTTTAAATTGTGACAACGTGAAGTGATTTTCGCACACATGAGCTATTATCCACAAAACATATGTCAACAACCCCTTGTTATCCTGAGAAATAGTGAGTTGTGCAGTGCCAGTTACATGACTTGTACAATGGTTTTGGGTCAGCTTTAACAGCTCAACAAGCGTTAAGTGAATAGAATAACAAATGGTCAACAATGTGGAATCTCTGTCCTAAAGATTATCAAGACATTGGCATCATGTCATTGATTTTATCCGACCATCAGACGTCCAAAATTCATTTTATATTTGTTAGTTTATAACTTACAGTGCTCTTTGACGTAAAAAGTAATGATGGACTTATATTCCGATATAGGAAAAGCTATGTACGAATTGGAATTGACAAAGTATAATATATTTGTGTATGAACCTGACAGTTCTTTTTTATTTATCAGTTGGGTAGCAAAACAAGAAAAACAAGACTGCTTCTCCCACCGTTTTATAACTCTTGTATATTTCACTATTGACACAGAATCAGGATTTACATGACGGTATGGTAGCTGAACATTTTTCTGCCGTCAAATGTCATAACTGTTGAGAAGGTTTCACAACTTTCCCTAAAGAAACATGACTAACTGGCGATGCTTCAGCAGACTATCAGATGAAACCACTATAAAGTGAAGTGTAAGTTTAACACCTACAACCAAGGAAATAGTATTTCCTTCTTGAAATGAAAAACGATGTGTTAAATTATCCCCATGTATCTTTGTCACTAATTAAAATGCAAACATTGACAACCGGAAAATGCTTCTGTGGAGAAATGTCAATTGTTGATCAGCCTGAAAATCAAACTCTAATTAGAATCTCTTATTATTCAGACTGATCATATGATCCTATTTCCATGTTATGAAGCAGAATGTTTTAAATAAACCGTCTCAAATTGCTGTCTTGATTATATGAATAACAAAAGCAGCTTTGGTTATTCTATTAATCAAAAGACATAGAGACTAACTGAAGAAATTAGAGTATAACGAAGATTGGATCGTGGTTTGTCCAGATTAGGATTCTGGAATGGTACTAGTGAATAAGGCAGGCCATGTTGATGATCTCTCTATCATTCTATCCAATTAATTTAATTCAAAAAGAGATATCTGAATTAGATCCACATGGACAGACTGAACTACAGTTAATATATAATATTAAAAAACGAAGGACTAGTTGTTCAATTCAAGAAATTATATGCATTCATTCATCCATATGGTTTTGCGAAGCAACGAATAGACAGCTCACATGAGATACACAAACAACATGCTCCAATGCATCCAATACTAGAATTCGTAAGAGTATTGTGAAATTAATGGCATATTGTTAATAATGATTTTATGAAAATTACACATGCAAAGTTCCTTGCCACCGTGGGCAACATTTCAAACACGCGGCAGGTGTTTCCAAGCAAATTGCTAACATGGACTGCAAAGTTTCCAATTTCATCCCAACTTCGACTGCACAACGTCATCTGGCTACAAGGCATATTCGTACATCTGAACGTAAACAAGTCCGAAACTTTATCGTCCATCTAGTTGTTGAATACACCGAAAATGAAGAAAATTTTCCTTCATCGATTCAGCATTATTATTTCCACCAGTGGTAATAACAGTACTAGGGAATCTGGTTAACAACTTTTAACTATCTCATTGCCTCATATTCTATTTTCACACCAATTCATCCACATGCATCAGTTTATACTGGAGTTCTTTCCAACAACTTTCGCACTTATTCACGTCTGATTACAGACAATATATCCCACAATCAATGTGATACGACGACAGATTATTTCGGCCTTCTTATCATATACTCTTTTCTTCAGCGTGAATCTAAATTGTTTTCATCGAACGACAAATGTAGGAATGAGTCAGGAATGGGGATGATTATCAGAACTAAGCGTTTCTATAAAAGTATCAGGATGTACTGATAACATTATCGTCTACAATATGTGGATTCAATACGACACTTCATGGCGTGCTATCGTTCACACCAAAATACCGCCATTCCACTGTGCCTCCCCGACGTGCAACAAAGGGTATTTAACTCGCTTTCATTTCCGAAACAGTGACAAATCACCGATTTTGTGGACAATGTAAATTGACTGAAATTATATTACACTGACAAACTTCAGGATAGCATCAAATCTGAGTGTAGTATGACCACCGAAAACTTGACTCAGTCAGACTGTATAAACTCATGCAACTGAATGGATTGCTCAAACGTTGCTGAGATCATAACATTGCATCACATAACTGGTTTTCGAGTTTAGCTAGAATGTGTGGGAACGAGTTGGTCGTCAATCGGTGACATGGACGATATCGTGTGAGGAATAGATTGAGATTATGAGCATTTTTGTAACCAAACTACTAACAATTTCGCTACCAAGTAAAAATGGTGTGCGTTTGTTTCCGTCAGGTACATTAAATTAATTTCAATATTACATTCCTGATGAAATGAGAAATTTATTTATATAAATCCAAAAGAATGAATTCCTGTTATGTAAAAAAACCAACGTATTTCAGCTTACTTTTATAATCTGCACATCTCAAGAATCCTCAATTAAATTATTCACCTGGTAGAAAATATCTCCTTTAACATGCAACTGAAGTTATGTGGTAGAAGAATGACATCCATGGCAACAGCGTACAGATGAATTCCTCTGATTTTTGTCAAGCTGCATTTCTAAAGTACATATAAACCTAAATAAACTGGCCAACAAGTGGAGAGCGAAAATGTGACTTTCTCTGAACTCATGACATAAAGCTCCATTGGAGAAATACCTTTATGTCTTACTGAAGATCAGGTCAGAACTCTAAAAGGCAGTGCAGTTAACACGTCTAGACAGAAATGAAGCATGTGGTGATTTAAAATTTCGTTACAAAGCTATTTATTAAGATAAGGATTTTCAGTTTGTGATGTGTGTACATATTTGAAGAACAACCAAATAATTTCTGGTGTTGGTTTGCATGGATTTGATTGGCTACAGAATTTCATCATGAGCTGACATTGGTTAGAGAACAATTAAACCACTTTCCAGTACTCTCAGGTTTTCCAATAATTCTCAAACCAATGTCAGTTCATGATGATATCCTGTAAACACGTAATTTCTCTTTAAGTGGGAAGAGACCAACAGAATCTTATCTGAACAAATCATGAAATTGATAATTGATCTTATGGAAAACAGATATTTGACTCTTGACTTTTATCAATGTGGTTCATCATTTGGAGTCTAAATCCTAAGTCAAACCGCTTAATATCAAAAGTCTTACATGATCCAGTGGAAGTTAGTGCTTATGTTTTCTTTTTTTAATGATTTATTTTTATGATTTCAGATTATTTCATCGTCATGTGAGTGTGTATCTTCTGAAACTATTTTATCCCTCATTTTGATACCTTTCAATTTTGTTTGCTTTATGTGTTGTGACTATTGTGTTCCAACTTCTTTCGAATGGTGTATTTTGAAGTTAAATCCTGTAGAGACATATTTTTCTTGAAAATCGTTGCTGCGTGTATCGTGAAATCACTTTTGACTCCATGAATTCATCAGTCGCTCTCGCTTTATGTTGTACCTTGTTCACTTTGCTATCTAATCCAAGATGTTAGACATTTTTCGTCTAATTATAGCATGATTTAATTAGCAATGAAATTCGTCTAGTTACTCACAGTTGCATACTGGAATAACATAATTATGAGTGCATAACTGTGCATACATAAAACTCCCTATCAATACATTGTGTCAACGAAAGTACAAAATCTATTGAGGCAATTAAGTGAAGATCAGTGGAAATAAAAATTGCAAGAAGCGCTAACGTGCGCGTAACCCCAATTATCCCAGTTGCATGAATGATAATCACTATTCTGTTGTCCAGTGGGAAACATAATAAAATATAGTAAGGTTGTTAAATCAACTCAGAATGCCCACATTCAAGGAACGTGAATTGAATACTTCAAAATTTTTATATTTATGAAACAGTTGGGCCTTCCGGTAGTGAGTAACTCTGAGCCGCAAGGTTCATTCGTTACTCTATTCGCACTGTAAAATCTCGAACACACGTAGCTCTTCTGCGTTTCAGTTATTCCTGACTTGAATGTGAGGATAACGCCGTATATCATTTATCATTTCATTTTATTACTTTTAATTCTAAATTGTTGACACTGAATGCATGAATGGGGTCCATAACGAGAACGCCAGTTGTTTCATACAGTGTATTCTGACCGTCAGTGATACTCTTGACTACATCTGTAAATGATATAGATAAAATTCAAGCAAAACAACAGTCTTAAATTCGTCTTCTGAATTGAATTTTGAAAACTCACTTTCACACGCTGGAATGAGTTACGTGTCAGTGAAGCTTTAGTAATCTGTGGCATAATGAATGTATTTTTCAAAAAAGTACTTCACTATTAAACAGCAGTGATTGAAATAAAAATATATCTCCCTACAAATATACATTGCAATGTTGCGCACTCAGTGATAGATTAAAACTATCATTTATACTTGACGGATACTAAAGTAAACTGTCGACTCTATCTGAAGATAACTGGTACGACTGATAATCGAGAATGATGATATGAACTGTCCAACATACAAACACATTAGTGTTCACAATACAACGTGAATTAAAAATAATGTCTGATTAATTCACACCCTGTTGAAACACATTTTTTGTAATCTGAGCCATCTGAGCTCATACTCATAAATATTGTTCCATATGAGATGATAGCAATTTCTCCAATGTATATATATATATATCCTAAAGTGAATGAGACCTATGAGCTAATTCATGAAAAATACGTTTTGTATTCTCATTTCATATGGAAATTCTAGAATGGTGAGGTGTGATCGACAGCCAGTTAAGCTTTAACTTAATCCACAATGAAATTATCAGATGTTAACTGGTACCAACACAGTAGCATATTTATCTACTTATTAATTTTCACTTCAGTAATTTCTTCGCCAATAAAAAATAAGACATTCTGTCAGTGTGATAGATAGATAGGGAATCATTACAAATTACTCGGTTCATTTAATTTGGCAAACAGTGACATTGGGTCACATTTTGTTATTATGATATAGGGAACGTTAAGTAAAGCTCAAAAATTGTATATTTCAATTATTTCATACGGCCTGCTCATCGCCACATATTTTCAGTTAAGATGAGGAAGAATTGTTCAATTGACTGGTCATCGTAATCAGAAAAGACGTGAGCATGGGAACCGTCAAATATGAAATCACTTGAAACCTGATGTGAATTATTCCTTACATAACTGTCAGCGAGGTTTTCATTCACAAATGATAAACCAACCACAGGGTCATCACTTATCATCAAACAGAGACTGATTTCACAGTTTTTAGTAGTTATTAGCCTAACCTGTGCTAAATTTGATCACATATAGCGCTTTCACTAGTGTGGGCAAGTATGCAGAGCAAGAAGCATGTACTCAAATACTCACAAATAACTGTGCACCTCGGTCAACATTTCGTAACAATGATTCTACACAAGCGTAAATGAATTTAAGGGGAGTTTTCATTGATTCAGTATGGGAAACATGCGTTGGTTGATAGTCTTAAGTTAAACCCCAATCTGTCCCTCTGATTTACATATTTGAATTGAAAATCCACACTGAAAGCTGAAACATATGTTTCAGAGAAAATGATGCACTTGACATTGACTTTAATTTGAAGTACGTGTATCCAACTGATTCTACAACTTCATATGAGCTGTGGTCAAGATTTGAACAGATAATTGCAAAATAATCGAGCACCGAGTGAGAAGTAGACATTTGTAAGAAAATTATATCCGTAAAGCCTCAGCGAAAGTGAAATGATAAATTCCCACGTTTGGTTCGGCGATCTGGTCCAAAGTTCTTCAGAGAAATTAATCGAAATTAACATAACAGAGGATTATATATAAAAAACATCTCTTGGTTTTGAAACTTTGTTAAATCGAGAGTCATGAAACAGACGTCAAAACGTATCATAAACAAAATTGTATGTTTATGTATAAAAAGAAATTTCTTGTTTTTAAAATTCTTTAACCAAATATATGAAATAGGTATCAACAGGTATAATAAACAAAAATTGTATGAACTGTGATCAACATTTGACCTCAAACTTTCAAAATGTTTCTACTTTTGTTAAAATATATGTGTATATGCATAAGGGAAAAAGCCGAGACACAAATCAACACTAGTTTGGAGGTCAACGTTGAGAAGCACTGGGACAACCTGAAATCGGTGTGGAGTCAAACCTACATGGAATTTCTAGGCAGAAAGAAGAAACATGACAAACAGTGGCTCACTACGGACACTTGGAGACTAACAGAAGAGAGAAGGATGATTAAACAAGGGATTATCCAGTGTATCGACGAGCAACAAAACCAGGAGGTGAATGCAAGCTACAATACACTGAACAAAAGAGTAAAGAAGAGTGCCAGGGAAGATAAAAGAAAATATAATGAAGCCATGACAAGTTAAGCAGAACAAGCAGCAGGCAACGGAGACCTTGCAATACTCTACCAAACAACTAGGTAGCTTTCTGGCAAAAGTTCAACATAAATTAAGCCAGTGACATAAGTCACCTTTTTTTGCAGTTTGGTATCATCCACGTATCTTAACCACATCTTTGAGGGACTATGCCATCTCATAATTGCATGTGTTACTAATGAGTGCATAACAGATTGGCGACTAGCGGACATATTGGTGATCCCATAGCATTGCCTTCTGTTTAACGATAAAGAACCCCTCTGAATATAGATAACGTGGATCGAAGACACAATTATACTGCCTTCATAATGTCGTTTGGATTTAAAGGACAACGGCCACTGAATTCATCGTCAAAACAAAGTAAATTATAAATAATACTTAAAGAATCGTTAACGGGAACATTAGAGAATATTGAATAAACATCGAAACTTGCCATTACTTCATCTTCTTCAATATGAGTTCAGTTTATTTTTCTCTTAAATTCATACGAATTCTTCACTCTATGCTCCGCACTCATTTCCTATGTGCTAAGTATTCGCTAAATGCATTTAGGGAGTTTGGGGAATTAGTAAAATCCACTACTGGACGTAATGGAACTTCTGATTTGTGTATTTTCAGTAATCCATAAAATGTACAACCTCGCCTAGATTACTAGGTCACTAGTATTCTAGCCGGTCCCAAGCCCGAATAAAGAGGGAGGGTTGGGGCGTGGTGCTAGCAACTCCACCCCCAAAACTTAACCAAATTGCTACTAAAACTCCAACGCACAAATATATTCAAAATTCTAAAATTACAAATAGTGACCTTATTTTTCGCTGGAATCGGGGAAGTGAAATGACGCGGGCTGGTGAAAGCCTTCGGGAAGCCAGTCAGCCGATGTGCCTTCTTTCGATGAAAGCGAAAATAAGGATGAGGACGTGGAATGTTCGTACAATGTACGAAGCTGGGAAGGCTGCTCAGGTAGCCGCAGAAATGAGGAGATATAAAGTAGAAGTGTTGGGAATCTGCGAGAGCAGATGGAAAGGATGCGAAGGTGCCAACTACCAAGAGGAGAGACAATAATCTACTCCGGTCACCCAGAGGACAATCACGAGCACACCGAAGGAGTAGCCATCATGATGTCACCAACAGCGGCTAAAGCTCTCATGCAGTGGGAACCAATCTCCTCCAGGATAATGACAGCCAGGTTCAACTCAAAAGGAAAAAAGGTTACAATCATTCAGTGCTACGCGCCTACAAACGCCTCAGAACATGAGAAGAAGGAGGATTTCTACAGTCAACTGCAAACAGTAATGGACTACGTCCCAAAGAGCGATATCAAAATCCTGATGGGCGACATGAATGCGAAACTGGGAGGAGACAATACAGGAAGAGAACTCACCATGGGTCGTGAGGCCCTCGGTGAAATGAACGAAAATGGTGAACTCTTCTCAGACTTCTGAGCCTTCAATGATTTGGTGATTGGTGGCAGTGTGTTCAAACACAGGGATATACACAAGGCAACATGGATTTCACCAGATGGACACACCAAAAACCAGATAGACTTCATTTCAATCTCAAGGAAGTGGAGACGGAGCCTACTGGACACCGGGTCAAGGAGAGGAGCAGATGTGGGTTCAGACCACTATCTAGTACAAGGGACTTTCAAGGTGAAGCTGAAAGCCTCGAGGATAGCTGGGGATAGGCCACAATGCAAGTTCAACACGCAAAAACTGAAAGACACAACCACAAAGGACATTTTCACTGCAACTGTCAGAGCAAAGCAGGAAACACTACGTGGCACCACTGAGGAATCATGCGTGGAAGACCATTGGAACTCTCTGAAGGTAATTTTCAACGAAACGTGCTCAATGGTTTTAGGAAGAAAGAAGAAACAAGACAAGGAATGGCTCTGAACGGACACTTGGAAGCTAATAGAGGGGAGGAGAAAGGTGAAAGAGAAAATGATTCAATGCAAAGATGGACAAGAGAAGGAGACGCTGAGTTCAACTTACACAGCACTGGACAAAGAAGTGAAGAAGAGTGCCAGGAAGGACAAAAGACAATTCTACGACAACCTGGCTACTGAAGCTGAGAAGGCAGCAGGCAAAAGGGACCTGAGGACACTATATCAGATAACCAAGTCTCTATCCGGGAAGAGATCAACACAAGTGAAACCTATAAAAGACAGCCAAGGGAACCCAATCACCAAGGAAGAAAGACAGATTGAACAATGGGCGGACCACTTCAAAGGACTCTTGAATCGACCACCACCTACAACCCGTCCAGAAATACCAACAAAAGCACGTACACAACTGCAAGTTGACACCAATCCTCCAACGAAAACTGAAGTCATGAATGCAATCAAGCTTCTGAAAGCTGGAAAAGCAGCTGGACCAGATGGAATACCCCCGGAAGCACTGAAAGCGAACCCAGAAACGACAGCAGAGATGCTGAGTCAGACAAGGGTGCTTATTATCACCAATGATATTCCTAATTGTGGTGGACTGGATTATGCGTCAGACAGTGGGAAACGAGAAGACAGGGATATCCTGGACCGACGTGAAGAACCTAGAAGACTTGAATTTCGCGTGTGGATGATTTATGTTTGATGTCACACAAAATCGAAGACTTACAAGCAAAAACCGACAAACTGGTCGAAGAAGCAGCAAAGACAGGACTCCAGGTGAACATAGACAAGACGGAGGTCATGAATATAACCAACCAACAACAGCAGCAACATCCAGTGCCAATCACCATCAACGGGAGGGATTTGAAAGAGGTTAATTCATTCACTTATCTAGGGAGCATTGTCTCGACTACAGGAGGAACGGACGAAGATATCAAATCGAGAATCGGGAAGGCGAGAAACACATTCATCGATCTGAAACCAATCTGGAAATCTTCGTTCACTCAGCATCAACAACAAAATTCGGATTTTCAATACAAACGTGAAGTCAATTTTGCTTTACGGATGGATCAGAAACTTGACGGGTCACCAAGAATATTTTCAACAGGTTGCAGACCTTTATCATCAACTGCCTTCGTTCTATTCTGAAGATCAGATGACCGGAAAGAATCACAAACAAGAAGCTATGGGAACAAACGAAACAGGAACCAATCGCCCAACAAATATGCAGGAGGAAGTGGAGATGGATTGGACACTCGCTGAGGAGGCCGTTGAGTGACATCGCTCGTCGGGCCCTCGAGTGGAACCCGAAAGGGAAGCGGCGAGTTGGACGTGCAAGGGTGACATGGAGGAGATCGTGTGAGGAGGAGATGAAACAGTATGGAATAACATGGACGCAAGTGAAAAGTACAGCAGAAGACAGAAGCAAGTGGAGACGTGCAGTTGAAGCCCTATGTTCCACTAGGAACCCAAGGGAACAATAATAATAATAAAATGTACAGAGGCTGCAATTTTTTGGAGCCATAGTAAACCAAAGTGATACACCGAGCTTCTCTTTTATTGACTGTGGCATTTTGCTTGTTTCAGCCTTCAGCTCATTCAGTGTCATCCTTGATTTTTTCACGGTGAATTTTTCATAAGGTCCGACATTAAGATGATCAATGGTTTTCTTTTCGTAATCTGCAAAGTTCATGACAACCGTGATATTGCCTTTATCTGCTCTTGTAATCATAATCGATTTATCCTGCTGTAGGTGTTTTAATTCCAGTTGCTCGTTTTTATTTATATTCGGTGCAGCTGGCTTCTGGTTCGATAGTAACGCTGTATTTTTCTGGATAAGAACAGCTTTTAGCATCTTGATTGCCTTCAGGAATTCTGTTCTCGTCGAGGGGTTGATGTGTACTGGTAGTTCTGCTTCAGTTGTTGGTAGTTTTGGGCGTGTGGTAGGTGGCGGTCGATTTAGAAGTCTTTTGAAGTGTTCAGCCCAGTGCTTCCTTGGCCTCACCTCTTTGGTGATTGACTTTCCATTGTTATCCTTCACTGGTTTAATTTGTGTTGAACTTTTGCCAGAAAGCTACCTAGTTGTTTGGTAGAGTATTGCAAGGTCTCCGTTGCCTGCTGCTTGTTCTGCTTAACTTGTCATGGCTTCATTATATTTTCTTTTATCTTCCCTGGCACTCTTCTTTACTCTTTTGTTCAGTGTATTGTAGCTTGCATTCACCTCCTGGTTTTGTTGCTCGTCGATACACTGGATAATCCCTTGTTTAATCATCCTTCTCTCTTCTGTTAGTCTCCAAGTGTCCGTAGTGAGCCACTGTTTGTCATGTTTCTTCTTTCTGCCTAGAAATTCCATGTAGGTTTGACTCCACACCGATTTCAGGTTGTCCCAGTGCTTCTCAACGTTGACCTCCAAACTAGTGTTGATTTGTGTCTCGGCTTTTTCCCTTATGCATATACACATATATTTTAACAAAAGTAGAAACATTTTGAAAGTTTGAGGTCAAATGTTGATCACAGTTCATACAATTTTTGTTTATTATACCTGTTGATACCTGTTTCATATGTGTGGACAAAGATTGTTCAAGGAAACGTTGGAATTAATCATTTCAATTTGGCTGAGACCTTACGGATATAAATTTTTTCGAAGATCCTGAAACTTATTTTAATCGAACCTGACTTTAATGGTTTGAAATTTTCAACCCGGAATACATGATGTTTTGCCCGATATGTCGTGATATATAGTGTAAATTTGGATTTCGCAAACATTTATTATAGAAGATATTTTTCGATATATAATATTTTTGTTAAACCTACGACGAGAGTACCTGAGGTGACAATTATTTTTATTTTAATTAATTTTTGATGACTCCACTATATATGGTAAACACACGAGCACTGTGGCTTCGGTGGTAAGAAGAAAGTAATTTCTCCTCACACCCAACTACACCGTACTTTATCCACTATCGTAAGGAGGTACATCAGGTGTCTCTTTAAATTCATGAATCTAATTCATGGTTTTCGAAAAATACCTCAACGCAGACATAAATACGACATTTACAAATAATTAATATAAGGAAAAAAATAAAGACATAATAATAATTCTCACCCTCTCTTTTTTCTACAAAGAAATGGTTCTGAACATTTAAGTCAGCAATTTTGGCTTCCAAATACAAATATTACTTAAAGGTAGACATTTTTCACTTCTCTTGGATTTGACCAAGATTCGGTTAGTCTTCCCTCCACTTCATTCGTTATTTTACACATCTGATTTCACAGCATGCTGAGATTCAACTCTACTACAGTGCCCAAGTTTTATACTTATAGCATTCTGAGATATCACCTGTTAGAATGGATGCATCTAATTAATTGATAAACGTTATTGGGGAAAGAGCCATTCATATACAATGTATTACTCGGAAGCGTTATTCAAACCATTGTAAAATGATACGTGAAATGTATTCACAATATCCTGAAATCTGAGATTGTTTCAAAAACGCGTTCACCATGCAGTTTCACCACAGATGCGACACGTATTGCATTGTAGGAAATTTCATGAGAGACACATTTGCGAGGAGACATAGATAAATCGTCCAGCAACAAGGACGTCTACGCAACTGATTCTACAATTTATTCAGACCGATGCTGACTTTATTTGTTTGAAATGCTTTTAACCAAGGGTACGTGAAATTCTTACCAATTTGAATGTACGTGTGGACACACATACATAGGGAGGACTCATCGACCTCTGCAAGTAAGGGCTGCAGAGCATATTCCTAAATGGCTCCAGAAACAAATAGAATCTTAAGAACTCATAATTGGTGAGAACAAGAGATCTAGCTCCTCCATTGCGAAGCATAGTGACAGGACATAAAATTGACGTTAACAGATCTTTTAAACCTATCTATGAAAAGTGTGTGGGGCGAATCCTGAAGTTTGTGGAAGCCGTAGCGATTAGAAAGTTTAAACCACCTCTATGCGTTCAAAAGCATTTGGTCATCAGCTTGGTGAAATTTGTTTTGGTACAAAAGCAGATGTACTATTACCTCTTTTATTAGGTCTAGTGATCTTCATTGTTATTTTGACTTTGAATATGTCATTTAACTTGACCTAAATTTATTTTCTCACCTGTAACCTCTTTATTAATTTCATTTATATTCCTATGACAATGTGCTGCGCAAATACATTACACTATTCAGACAAATTACGTCTCCTTGTTGCTTTATTTAAATTCGTAATGGGAACTAATTGTTTTCAAAATAATTTAAAAACGGAAAAAAATTATAGACAGATTATAATTCTCACTCGGATCGTCATCTGCAAAAAAAATGGTTCTAAATAGTTAAGCCAGCAATTTTAGCTTCTAAATACAAATAACATTGCTAGGCAAGCATTTGTTCCTTTCTTTTGATTTGAGCGAGATTCGGTTAGTTTTCCCTTCGCTTCATTCGTTATTTTACACATCTGATTTCACAGCATACTGAGATTTCGCAGTTATCAGTCCACTATTACAGCGTAATACCTTAAGAATAAACACCAGACAAGATGTGCATCAAACAGTACTAGCGATATGTCGATCAGGATTTAATTTCGACCCAATTATTTTGATATGGAAACGTGCATTTTCACGATAACTGACGCTTCAAATGCCAGTCAGAAATCTCACTTTCATGTTGGCTCTTTTGTAAATAAACAAGTGCATTTTCGTAAATGTGGTTTTCAGCATCCTCAGCAGTCACAAAATAACTCCCTGGTGATGAAAACTTACAGGAAATATGGATTTTCTGCATGCACTGTTTACTGTCACAAAGTGCTGAAGTGTGTGGTGAGTCCACTTTCATGATATACATCCAGCCATGAAATTTCCTCTATTGAAATAATTGAAAAATGAATAGACATTTCTGTTCTGTGATGATGATAATAATTTTGATTTGACACTAGTAACTAGTGTGATGTGTCCACTGATTTGTTTGATGCAGTCTGCAGTCACTACGAAGCTTCTCAAATGGCACAAGATTCGGTTGGTTGATGCAAAATGTTCATCAGCCTGAAAACAAAACTCTAATTTTATTGTTTAATTATTAACACTGGAGATGCAGTCCTTTTTAGACGGAAGGCTAGTCATTAGGTTCATGGAATTATACGCATATCTTCGTCCATCTTGTTCTAGTAAGCTGCGAATCTACAGCTTGCCTTAGATACACAATCAAGATGTTCAACTCAACCCATTATTGGGTTGGTCGCCATGTCATTTAATTATGAAAACGGTTGTCGCGAATTTTGTTCCAGTAGTGAAAACGCTACTGAGACACAGTATCGATGACTCATTTGATTTTGTCAATTCAACAAAGAGTTCTAAACTCGTCAAAGCACATTTGATTGTGGTTTTATAAATCGTTGGAACATAACGTACATGAGGACATACGTTCTCATAGATTTATCCGTCAGTAAGTGCTCTAACAGTCCATAAGTCTGGAGATACTACTGATTTATGACAACGCCGACAATCGGATTATGAATTTATTATATATTCCAGTAGTAAATAAGAGTATCTGGACTCACCAGTACACTCTGTATTAAGAGAATTATTTTTATAAATATGTGTGCATTGCACCAGTAGTCTCAAAATTCATGGAAAAATGGTCTAATTACCTTTGTATGGAACGGGACGGTTTCATTGTGAAAATGAAATTATGATGACTGTCCGAAAAAGTAATAGTAATAAACACCACGTCCCTAGTGTTGTACAACATTACAGAGGGAATAAAAACTAGAGGATGACAGGTTGTCAGATTTCTACTTCCTTGGTGACCACGTTTCTTTTTGAGAGATGTGTAGTATTTGTTTAGCTTTGGCGTTTATTCGTCCATGCGTCATCAACAAGCCTAATGAAAACTTTAACTCCCACTTCATTAAGAAGTATATCCATGTTCCATCACTATTTAGGCATTTTTTGGTAATCTTTATTTCCTTCCACTTAGATTTGATGTGGCAGTTCCACCTTAGATCCCTAAACTTATCTTGGTGCACTTCATATTTACATTATGAACAGAACTGCAGTGTTCTTAATGACCACTTTATCAACATGTTTGAAAAAATCCGTTTCTTACCGTCTTACTCAAGTGGTATAAATCCTTGAAACACTATTAGCTTTAATCTTCCAAAAGGTATTTTGCAATCGTTAAGGGACGGATCTAATATCTTGTGATATTTTGACATCAGAAAGATTGAGCGAAGAAATATTTACTTTTCAATTAGATCCTCATCTCTGTCTATACTCTAATATATACAGCATTTTTTACAATACACAACAATTTACCAAACAAGTGGTGATATGTTTGTTAACAATAATTAAACAGTGTCAAAATGTCAATGGGTTGATAATTAACGAAGAAAATCAAATCCAAATGTCTAAATGGGGATATTTTCTATTTTGACATCAAACAAATGAATAATTTATTACCGTTATTAGCTACAAACTTTTATGGTAACCTTATTTAGCAGACAAAATTTCACAGCCCTAACCACCCTAGGTAATTTTTTAAGTTGAGAACCAACATCGACAGTAATAATATCCTGCTTGATCAGGGGTTCTATTTACTGTTCGTTCTCTATTATTATAAAGAATGTTGTCATCTTGCTGAGATTGAATTTCATGAAAGGAACTTTAAGTCAAACAGTAGACGATAAGCATGGTTAATTTCTTCCCTCTTATCATCTTAAGCGTAAAGTAATTTTTTATGTGATGCGAAGACACTAACGGATATTCATTTAGATAACTCAGATGACTGACACAAGTCTGTGAAATATGCTCATGTTATGAGTCAAAAGTCTAGTCTGTGCAAAAGATATTCTTTTGACTAAATTATTTATTCATCCTATTCTTCTTAGTCATCAATGCTGTTTTACAAATTTCTTGAATATGTAATAACTTATTACCAACGCCAGACAATCAACTAATCTTCAATTCCGTAATTAATTTTCACCCCTCTTTTAAAACTTAGATATTTTGTCACTGACAACTATTAGTTATTTGGATGGAGGATTTCATCATGAGCTGACATCAGTTAGAGAACCACTGGAAAACTTGGGAGAACTGGACAGCTGTTTAGTCCTAGTTTGCGATTCTTCATCATTAGGCAACCACTGGGGTTTGAACCCAGGATCTTCTAGTTACGAGGTGAGCTCATATACCATTGAGCCACTGGGACCCGATCCACTGGCCCATGAATCCTAACTTTCGCCAATTCACGACATAGCGTGACCATTTCGCAATGTCTTCTGCGATGAGTTACTGCTTCATCTTCAACCTGCTGTACCTTACTGGTCACGGCTTCCCACTAGAACCCCAGGTCGCTGCCTGAATAGGCCCAGTCGCTAGTGTTATTAGTTTTTTTGTTTTGATGACCTTTAACCTTTAATTTCTTTCCCGCCTATACCTTAATTTGATTAATTAAAATAACCACTTGATTGGTGAAACATTTTGATGAAAAACAATTTTATTAGTGTAGAGGCGATGATGAGGAACTAATTGGAAAGGAATGAATATTTAACTTCGCTCAATCTGTTGTTTTACTTAAATGCGTAAATGGGAATTTGGAAATAAAAATAAGCCAGTAATGACGGACACAACAGTAGATTATGCACACCATTATTGTTCAGCAATTGGTAAGCAGACGTGCGCATAATTTTCGATGTCATTTAATTACACCGATGGGGATTCGATAAGATGAGAATCAAAACATTTAAATTAACGTTAGAATTCACATGGATACAAGGTGTTTAAGCCATGAACAATGAAATATTCATTATTATCTTGAATCATCGAAGGATAAAAGCGAAACGTACTCCTTTGGGCTTTGGCGTTAATAAAAATGTAAGTCAAACTCAGACAGAAATCTCTAAAACACAATACCATGTAATTAATACTCGCTGATGCGTGTAAATGTATTCTTTTTTGAATGTATCGGTGTCTGATTCTGGAGGAAACTGCGTGGAAGCTTAAATGGTTATGAAGGTGGCATGTCGAGGTAACATGATGTTGAGAAGATTGGCTTAGGTAAAAAACAGTATTGCTTTTCAGCAACGCAAATATCCATTCAAAATGAGATCTGCTTTCGGCGGATTTTGAATGGATTTACAGAACGAAATCCATGCATCAAAGAGAGGAAGTACTACTCAACCTCATCCTCATTAGGTGTTGATGGCAATAACTAGTATGAGGAAGCATATCGAAAACTTTGCACATCCTACTAATAGCAATGATCTCCAAAAACGTCTTTAATTGAAGCATTATTTTCCATCATAGCACAGTGTCTTCCACATCTACTTCGTTTCATTGGTTATAATGAAAAAATTTCAATTAAGTAGTGGCTGTATCTCTCTGTTTGCCCCTGATAAGTTTTCGCGGAGATTGATTTCCTTTTCATATATTCGATACATGTGATTGATATGCTTCAGAACACATGAATTATAATTACCGACTAATCTCCCCTTAACATATATTCTCTTGAAATCAGATGTCGTTACATTTTGAGCAGAAGGGGAGATTAGGAACTTAATTCACATTTGCATTTCTGATTGTCTCTGTCCACGTACTGCTGTGTTAGTCATGAAAGTTTTGTGAATTGTGCCGTGAACATATAGAGTAACAAAATTATGTATGTCAAAATCAGTGATAAAGTTATTCTCATTAAAATGAATGTCACGTTTTAGGTTACTTTTCCTAATTTAAAATATGTATTCAATCAGAGGTCAACTATAAAAGCATCAACACTTACGTTCTTCGCTTGCAGGGTAAATCGTCAGTGAGAACAAGAAGATAAGAATAAGTAAAGACTTATTCATAGTTGTATAATCCAAATGAATAAATGTGAGGACAAGCTATTTTACAACTATTTATACTCAGTCTCAAATCTTCTGTTGAATTGGCCATTCATGTTACAGAAATAAAGGTTCTTTTGGTGCTAGACACGTACTCTGGTTGAAATCTGCAAAATAGACTGACGCTATCATACATATACAGTTTCAATTTGAAGAAAGATATTTGGAGCGATTGTGGGTAAGACATACTGTTTGATGAATGTCTCCTTCTTTAACAAATAAAGTACATATGGATTGTGTCTCTAACTAAAGGGATTGTCCTCTTTATCACTGTATGCTCTTTTCAGATTGACACATTTTTAATGAGTATGTGAAGATCTGGGAAAAGAAGAGAATCTAGGCACTGTGGTTAGCAGTAATTCCAACTGAAATACAATATTTTCAACTGATGTGACAGTTTAACCATATCACTGTGTTATATATATATTAAAAGTGAGAATTACACAGAGTTTGTTCAATGTGACACCACAATATTGTCCCTTACCTTCTGTAAAACTAAGTAGGTCAGGAAACCTGATAACGAGATGAATTGTGTACGCCTGGCTTCAACAAGAAGAAACTTAAAGGCTCAAGAGTAATGTATCTACTCTGCAATGGATTCTTGCTAAAATAAATCACACATGTATCATTAGTTTACCATTACTTGAAAGTTCACTCGTTGTAAGTGTGGCTATATATAACTAACCGAAAATACCCATTGAGTCATGAAGAAAATAAAAGACAACTTCAGCGAGGAAAGTTTTCTTTATCGACGAAATCATCTTCAGAGCCGTACAGTCGTATTTACATTCATCAAAAATGTATAGTAGTCTATTATTGAGTAATAGGGGGTTGACATGATTGATATAATCACTCTGAAGTGGCTTTAGAAGTAAAAAATAAATATTCACTATAATCACTCTCATATGTTCCTTTTGTACATTTTCACATCCTCTTCACACTTATTAAATTGACACTCAACTACTTTTATTCTCACTCAATAGAAATTTTAACCTTATGAAATTTCTAACCAACTCTCATTTTGTTAATTTTAAAGCCACTTCCGAGTAATTATATCAATGATGTCACCCCCAATTACTCAATTATAGGCTACTATAAATTTCTGGCAAATATATATCCAATTGTACAGCCTTTGACGATGATTTCGTTGATAAAGAAAATTGTCTTCGCTGAATTTGTCTTTTATATATAACTTACTTTAATGATACGAAGATTGTTATGGGCAATTACAAATCTGCCTCTTATATTCCTCAAATTTTGAAATCACTTTCGATACTGAAAATCTATTTCAGTAGAAGTATAAGGAGATGCATAGTAATTCTGTATTAGAAAATTCACTTTCATTAAAACGTCAAATAAGTTTCACTGAAACTGGTTAGTGTCAAGTTGCGTGAAATGTCATTAGTTCCAGAATACAGAAATCAGGATTGAACCTTGACTGGGATCCATGATTACCTGAGATAAAATAAGACATTTCTTTTATAATAGAGTTGCAACAACTGCTCTTATTCTGATAAGAAGGATCTTTTAACTCTATGACAACTGACAAGTTTGCATTTCATTCACAGTTTCTTCGGATGCAGTGAAGCATAGGGGTCTACAAGAATCAGGTATGGAGAATAGCCTTACTGTTAGACATAACAAGTTGAGTGAATGTGTTGCTGTTTTGATTTGAAGAGCGCATTTCTCTAATTAAACAAAGCGAGAATGAGTGGAATACAATCAACCCTTCATGTCTCGTTTGACCGTCATGAACTGTGTGGAAGTTGAAACCATCCAAACTAGATATGTTTTAAAATTTCAACTGAATCAGTCCAGTTTCAACTAGATTCAAATACTCGCGTAGTGAATGCAAGTCACATATCAATATCACAAGCAACAGATTAGACGAAATTGCATGGCGTTCAGTTTCAAATGAATATAAGAATCTCTTCCAACTCATTGTAGATGGTGGTCAAATTTATCTTCACGTCGATCGTGTTGATGCAAACAAACAGCTGCACATCACCTGTTTATAAATATGACAGAAAACTTCATACAGTTCACCAGACACGAGATTACTGCGCAGTCACCAGTGAATGGGATTTGCTTGTTTTATTAAACTCACATTCAAAGATTCCACCACTGTGTTTCTGTTCATTACAAACATGAGAAGAAGGAAATTCGTGTTGTACGCATTAATATAAATTTAGCTCAGGTAGAATATTTGTTAATAAATATTTTTATCTGAACTGATCTGAATGACACATTTCGTTTGAAAATATTTTGACGTAGAAGTTTTCAATCTGAAACTCTCAGCTAACTGATGCGTCTTTGAAATCAGTCTTATTCACAAAGTAGGAAAAGGATTTAGACTTTGTCTTGTGAAATTATAATCAATCAACTACCCACTCATCAATATTTTAGAACACTTATGTGTATGTAGACGTTAGCCAGTGCGGTAGAATGTGATTGGTTTTGGACTATAAAATAGATAGTAACATAAACCTACATAGTATTGGCTAAATCTCTCATTCCTTTACGTTTCCAGTGCAACATAGGGCTTCAAGCCAGAGCCTTAAACTTTCGGTGGCAATAGTGCTTATCTTAATAGGATGGGGTTGATAGTTTCATGCCCAACCTTCCCTCTTCACCAGTCTTATTTCTGACTTAGCGAGGTAAGGGAGTGCGTTTGTGGCCGAAGATCGAACATTGGACCACATGCGTGGTTGGCGAACATCCTACCACTGTGCCACCGACACATGCGACAAATCTACTACTTATGAATTGCTGCAAATCAGAGAAAATTCCTGGAGTCTTGACGAAAAATCCTGATCGCTGATGTGGCAATTTGTGAACTGATTCTCAATGATGATACTCCTTGAAATTGATTGATGTTTCTTCACCTTTATGCTGAATTCATCAGGTATGCATGGTGAATCCCTCATTTAAGTAGACAGTGTAGTACAGAATGAAAGAGGAAAATAACCTGATTCCACGACTGATTCGATGAATAAATCTGCCAGTAACAAAGCAATTCACATATACTTCAAAGTATAAAAGTTATTCGAACAATACTTTTGCTACACGTTCGCAGTAAAATTCGTTTATTGTTTTGTGTTTTATTCTTCAAATGAAGCAAATATCTCATCTTTTCATTGTCAGTCAAATGCATTTATTGATAATACCAAAAATATCGGGAGAGTAAATGTGAGATTACTGAATTAATCTTTTTCTCTGATTTACAATAGAGTCGTTATCTTACAGTGGAATGACGCTAGATGATATGAAACATATTTGGCAGTGCCCCCTGCCTTGTCATCTTCCTAAAATTGAAGAAAAAATAAACAGGAATTTTTCCATTCCTGTTGTAGATGTCTTACAACGAATTGATATGGTAGGTTGATAATCATTTCAAAGATCACAACTTCATTGTTGACATAAAAATCTCGTAACATCTGGTAGGATGGTTGGTTAGTTGATGCCTTTCATATTTTAGCATTTCGACGAGGAAGAGAATATTTTTCATAGCCTAATAGCCAACTTAAACGAGATGGCACAAATTGTTGAAAAAAATAAGATGAACATTTCAGTGCATTCATAGATGTCTCATTGGTTTCTCTGTCCATCTGCCACAAATGGTCAGGCAAACTTGAAATTTAACAGATATCAAAATGCCATAACAATAAAAAGGATCAAATTTCACTCAATTCTCAACCACAAAATATTGCCAAATATATTTCTATTTCCTTAACATTTACTGTGACAATAAATATCTCCTATCGAAACACTCATCGTTAGTTTAAAGTAGTCACATGCTTTGGTTATTAATTGTGAAGTTGGTCATTAATAGCATGTGATCGAACGACATCCTGGAAATGGACCACCTCATCACTGCAGCTGTAGCGGTATGCAGGGAACAGGAATTGCCTTGAAGTTTATTTAAATGAAATAATTTTGAGACATCTCTTTATTGACCACTATCTGTCAGGTGGAAAACAATCATAGTACTGAACACTTTAGAGCCTTTCACTCACAAGTTCATAGACATGTGATCAAATAAACAGTCAGAAATCCTCCTTTCTTTTCGTCCACCACGCGAGAGAATGTATGTACACGTGAACCGATGGATACAATTGGAGGTAATATAAAAGGCAGCCTTTTAAAACTTGAATTGTTTCAGTAGGCACCAGGTTTATGAAGACTGGTTTCTGCTCAACTATGTCTAGCTTCGAATTCATAATCGGTGCTTCTATAACATTCTTATAATTATTTCTGCATGTAGCAATAAACCTACCAAAATCTTTTTATACCTTATACCATACCATTAATGGTCCTCACGCTCACGTTGTTCATCAAAATCAAATATGTATGAATATTTAGTAATATTTATATTAAAATCATTCTTGGTTGTATTTCAGCTGAAAATGATCAACATAATGAAATGGTGCACATTACCTTCCTCAGTTTCTTGTTTCTCCTCTGTTCAAAATAATCCAGGTTTAGTTAGAAGCAGGAAAATGATATCTTCATCTATTTAGAGGCTTATATGTTAACGAAGATAAAAAATAAACGAAACGGAGCTTTTGTAAAAGGTGAAAAAAGCTTGGAGCAAAAACCTTCTGCTCTATTCATTAAGTCACTAGAGTGTATGCTGGGTAGCAGAATATTTACCAGTAAGTTGTAATGAGAAAATCAATGCATTTCATAAAAAACTGGTAAAGTTTCAATCGATCACAAGCTTGAGTAATCGGACTAAGTCAACTTATCAGATAACAAAAATACTACAGTTATACATAAAAGTTACAACTTTTTAATACTTTAATACTTTAGATAAGTGAAAAAGACAAAAATGTTAAAAGATGAAAATCTAAAACAGCAGAAAGAAAAAACAAGATTTGTCTTGTCTCATTCAAAAAGTGTCTTTCTGTCATGATATTCAAAGTCGTTTTTATGCTCAATGTCTTCTTATGCTCTTTATAAGCGTTTTGCAAAATTCAGTTGTAAAATAGTCGCGTATTTCAACCTCTGTGTGTTAAAACATGACACACACGCACACGAACCATTCTCATTACTATTTACAGCAGTTCACAATTTTATCTACATTTTCATTTTTGCCTTGCAAATCAATATTCACTGTCATATATTGTATAGTATATTTAGTAATCTCTAACAGAATGGAATATTCTTCTTTCATTTTAACGCACACAGATGTTTCATCTAGAAAGCGCTGTTTACAAAAGTTAAAAGAATATCCAAGATTTATACTGGAAATTCAACAGAGTGTGGCACGAAAAAGTAAATGACTTTCTGAAGCTTAGGTGACCAAGCAAACTACTCCGTGATAAGAACTAATCGTGAAAATATAGACTATGGTACTATTTCCGCCACGTTTCGTGCATTCAAATCTCCGTTCTAAGTAGACGCTGTCAAATCTGACTGGTAAATATACACTTATGAGTCAGTCTTCGAATACTTGCAATCTCCTGATGTGTGCATATCTCCCCTATAACATACTACCAATAAGCCGGAAAGATGTCTCATATAAATGCGACAATTTTCAAATATTTCAGAATATTTGGGTAGCATGAATTCATTTGAACAGCTGAAAGATATGCCAGTTTTACTGTACTAGATTAATTTTAACATGAGGAAGCTGCAATTTCAGTCATTAATAAAACTGCCTAACTGGTTTGCATTTTGTAACAGACAGTTGTCCTATCCACGCTAGTCACGGCCACTTCATCATACACAAAGGTAATCACCATTATTATTGCAAGTAATCTTCAAGAAAATACCAAGAGTTCATTAAATATATAAAGTGCTATATTTAACATATTTTGGATATGATGAGTGATTATTCTTATTGTTGTACTATATATGTGTTCATTATTGCCATTTGTTTGTATTTATTGCTTCTTCGTTGTTCTCAGTTTACTGAAGCTAAGAGTGTAGCCACCAAGATCAACTCATTGTAGTATTACCAGCCTCCTACAGTATATCTGTCCAAAATATCCTTGAGAAAGGCAAAGTCACAAAACACTCAAAAGACAGCAAACAGACGATTATTTGTTATTTTTAATTATGTGTAATTCTGTCCTACAAAAATCCCAGTTATGCAATCAAGCTAATTTTCTAATATGAAATTAGTGCTGCAGAACAAAATTAGTCAACAAAAGTTCAGTTGTAACCAGTAGTTGAGAATCAAGTAGAATATTCTCAACAAGGTGGGATCAAAACTCTATCCATGGGAACCACACATTGACGCTTCTTCCAAACAGTCCATGATTAGAAACACCTTGATTCATTCAAACAAAATTACATGGTAATACCACAAATATATAATGTACAAGCAACCACAAGGAGAAGCAGCGAAATTAAAAAATACACAGATACAGAGACAAATAGTGAGGATCGAATCAATATATGATATGCAGTTTCGTAGAAAAAGGGATAAAAATTTCGAATTTAACTGAAACATCCAAAATCAGCCTAATTATTTTGACTAGATTATTCAGGAGGGATTTTCTAAGCAATTTTTCCGTTACAAGGGGTGCACTTCCTTTATGGGATGGATAGCTTCACCCTAAATCTCTCCTCCTTTCCGAGACTAGGACCTGATGGTATTCTACATTTAAAAGACAGAATGCAATAAGCTCTCCGGAACACGGCTGTGTGATCACTGTATTCCCCATTTTGTCGTCTGGTTCACTGCTATTCGATGAATACTAATTACAATTACGAGTAAAATTTGAGTTAGTCGAAATTAGGTGAATACCATGTCTACATCATGAAGCACAGGCACACAGCTACGCAACCAAGATTGTTTCGATTTTTAAGAAACTCTGCTTGAAGTTGACAATATTCTGTCTACAAGTACTTACAGATATTTGTTACCAACAGGGAGGTCACAAACTAATGAACAATACTCTTCAGTTGCGCAACAAGATTACTGTGATGCGAAGAGGAGATGATGAAAGCATGTGGACAGACGTGGTGATGAGCCAGGTGATGAATACTTTGGCAGAGAAACGAACGCAATTGAGATGTACGGCTGTAGCCATGTGTTCCTCTAGGAATTAAAGGAGACAATAATAATAATCATGATAGTAATAATAATATTAATAATAATAATCATGATAATAATTATCTTTAAGTGATCTCCATTCTGATTGCAATCGGGAACTCCAGAATGTAGTCAGCATCCTTGGCTGTAAGGTGATTTTGCCATCGAGATTCACTGTTAATACTAACAATGTTTAAGATGTTCGTACACCACAAGTTGACGAGTTCCATTGACACACGACACATGTTTAAGTAAATCATTATTATCATTATTATTTTCAAATACTTACCGAGTGAGTAATTAGTCAATATTCAGGGATTCATAATCACTGGCAGCTAGCTTCGTTAGACGAGACAGACGGCTGTCTTTAATCGAAAGCAACAAGTATGCAAAATGTAAGTAAGAATTATTCCTACTGGTTAGATACACTTGTCGTCCTTTTGCCAAGAGGAGATGAAGAATGCCAGTTAGGAGCAATCAAATTACTGAAAATGATGAATGGCATATAATTAGGTTGATACCTTGGAATTGGAGCTAAGGAGTCATCAAATACATAAATATATTGAAATCTGGATCATGTGGCTTGATGTAAGCAACCGAAATCTCTGTCATATGTCATTGTATCCTTTATAAATATGTAAGACAGAGAAAACGGTACTTACTTACCTCTCCATTCTGGTCATAACCAGGCGTTGGCAAGGTATCGTTGTTAATGTCTTCATTTTTATATAACTTGACAACACGTCTCGAAATGATGAAATGGGGGAAATATGACAAAGGTACTGTATTATCCATCCCGTGGCACCTCTTCCCTAGATGCGCATTCACCTTTCCAGAAATCCCAATCACGTCAGTAAAATCTGGACTAGCTGTATCCACCAAGGCGTCATTATTCATGCAGTTTACCAGAAAAGCATCTTCTTCTGCCTGTCTTACAACTTGCTGCATAATCTTCAATATCCCCCAGTCTAACTCCACATTATCTGAGTTGTTTTCCTCCTGATGGTGATGATGATGCTGCTGAGAATAAAAATGGACAATTAGTCTACACCGAAAATGTCACTCACTCACTTACTCACTCACCTGTATGCCTAATAAATTCTGTAATAGTGGTCTTTGAACGTAAGCAGCACCGCTTATATACCTCTCTCTAGCCTTCCCCCGACACACACACGTTTGCCTCATTTTTTCGTTTGTATTAGTTAGTAAGGTTTGCATGTATGTGATCTGATATGTGACGGTAGTGGTGTGCAAATGAAACATCCATTACCAACATTTTACTTATTCAAGTATCCTATCTCACCTGTGTGTGATCCACAGCGGAAAACTCAGCGAGGCGTTTGGAGTAAACACAGGAGTTAAACAAGGGTGCTTATTATCACTGGATTATGCGTCAGACAGTGAGAAACGAGAAGACAGGGATATCCTGGACCAATGTGAAGAACCTAGAAGACCTGGATTTCGCGGATGATTTATGTTTGATGTCACACAAAATCGAAGACTTACAAGCGAAAACCGACAAACTGGTCGAAGAAGCAGCAAAGACAGGACTTCAGGTGAACATAGACAAGACGGAGGTTATGAAAATAACCAAACAACAACAACAACAACAGCAGCAACATCCAGCGCCAATCACCATCAACGGGAGGGATTTGAAAGAGGTTACTTCTTTCACTTATCTAGGGAGCATTGTCTCAACTACAGGAGGAACGGACGAGGATGTCAAATCGAGAATCGGGAAGGCGAGAAACACATTCATCAACCTGAAACCAATCTGGAAATCTTCGTCACTCAGCATCAACAACAAAATTCGGATTTTCAATACAAACGTCAAGTCAGTTCTTCTATACGGATCAGAAACTTGGCGGGTCACAAAGGATATTTCCAACAGCCTGTTGCAGACCTTTATCAACAACTGTCTTCGCTCTATACTGAAGATCAGATGGCCGGCCGGAAAGAATCACCAACAAGAAACTATGGGAACAAACAAAACAAGAACCAATCGCCCAACAAATATGCAGGAGAAAGTGGAGATGGATTGGACACTCGCTGAGGAGGCCGTTGGGTGACATCGCGCGTCAGGCCAGTGCTCGAGTGGAACCCGAAAGGGAAGCGGCGAGTGGGACGTCCAAGGGTGACATGGAGGAGATCGTGTGAAGAGAAGCTGAAGCAGTATGGATTAACATGGATGCAGGTGAAAAATACAACAGAAGACAGAAACAAGTGGAGACGTGCAGTTGAAGCCCTATGTTCCTCTAGGAACCCAAGGGAACAATAATAATAATATAATCTCATCTGTGTGACATTTCAATTTTCACACCACACCCCAACTCCCCTTTTTGGTTCGATTTGATTTTAGCGAAATATAATCTAAATTCTCCGTTACATTTCACTCATTCATTCATCAATTCATTCACTCGTGACAAGTATTACACAAGGGGTTTCACCTGTAGTAGTATTAGTAGT
Organism: Trichobilharzia szidati; assembly: GCA_944472155.2. NCBI lineage: Eukaryota > Metazoa > Platyhelminthes > Trematoda > Strigeidida > Schistosomatidae > Trichobilharzia > Trichobilharzia szidati. The sequence goes on along the minus strand of OX235273.1, from coordinate 117,136,601 downwards.
ATGTAGCCGAAATTTTGTTCTAATTTCTCTTTTGTTTTGTTTTCAATAATCGGCTTGTCATCATCATCATCAGCATCAGCCTAGGTGAATCGTTATCATCATAAAATATTGCTAATCATAAATTGTGACAAGTACAATCTACAAATAGTAGTGCATTGATAGTGGTATGAGTGCCTTAAACATGTCTGTCTGATATGTTCTATTTCTCATAAATTGTTTTTGGTTTTACATTTTCGACCTCATCTTAACTGAATCGTTGTCATTAAATTTTGTAACATTTCACTGACGAGATATATTTTATAATAATAATAATTTGCTTTATTCCAGAAACAGTACTAGTGGTACAATGTGGAATTTTCAGCACATATCTACAATATTTGCATCTAATTTTACAAACATTTAAAAGGAGTATTAAACAAACAAACAAAAATAAATCTAAAGACACCAACAGCAAAAAAAACACAGGATAAACACAAAATAATTATAAATGCGAAAAAGTACCAAGAAGTAGAAAGGAAAATAAACATCATATAATAATAACTCAGTATTGGGTAGTGGAAGCTATGATATGATTATGCATGGTGACAGTAAAGCTATAGTCATACAGGAAGTTATGAAATGATATTTAAGAATGTTTATCGCCAAGATGGTCAGTTAATTTGATTGAAACAACTCTAAACAATCATAAAATAACATTTCAGGGTTGTTGTTTTGTTTTTTATTGTCAGGTCTAATGCAGTGTTTGTAGTGGTAGTGTGAGTAATCCTGAATAATACAAAATTTTTTAAGGTGGTGACTATGGCGTTCACAACCAATGATTGTCAGTTTAATATTGCCGAAAAGTATAGAAAATAAGAAAAAACAACCACAAAACTAATAATTACATGATGGTTAATGACAGGACAATTTTGTAATACTCATAGTGCTAATAGAGTCGGAACCAGTGGATACACAATAGAAGGAATATAGTAAAGTACAAAAAAGGAAGCCAATGTTAATAATTTAGGTAGCTAAGTATGTTTGAGAGGGAGTTCACTATAGAATACAAAATAAGAGAGAAATAAAAGAGCCTAAAATTATGTTGTTAATAACAAAGCAAGTCATAGGTTTCACGCTTAACATTGTCTCTGTCGCTTAAAACACGGGCCAAGTATGGTATCGTTGAGTTCCTCACTAGTAGAATGCATCACACTACACTACACTACATTAACACAAGCACATCACCCCACCCTCTAACTGGTTTGTAAATTCATTTTTAGCTTTGTTGATTTTCATATTTGACCTCGCTTGCATCAACTGAACTGTAATCATACTTATTATGGAGAAGGACAGACAAGATGATGATGATTATGATATCAAAGTGATAATAACTGAGTTATCAGCACCCTCGCTCCCTCCCTACAAAGTTGGGTAGTGGTTCGGTGCATTTATATTTTCCTAGTACTCTAGTAAGAGTAGTCGCTTGAGGGATCAAATTTCACTGAATTGTCAACTACGAAATACTGCTAAATATTTTTTATTTCCCTATCATCTACTGTAACAATGAAATGCGTGCTATGAAAACACTCATCGGTAGTTTAAAGTAATCACATGCTTTGGTTATTAATTGTGAAGTTGGTCATAAACACCATGTGACTGAACAGCATGCTGGAAAGGGACGATAATTATTTTAACCGTCCAATGACTGCAGCTACAACGATATGCAGGCAACTGGAATTACCCTGAACCCCATTTAACTTTAATAATTTTCATCTCATTTATCTCTTCATTATCATAAAAGTTTTTGTATTTCCAATGAATGAAAAACAAAACGATATTGTTTTTACTCACGTTTCGCTAGTTAATGCTAATAACTTTATCAAAGTATTATTAAACCGGCGCCCGACTGCGTCTTCTATCAGTAGCTGAAGCGGTGGCAATTAATTCCAGAAGATCATCTCTTTGCATACAGAAGAAGTATGTTCAACCACTATGTTTAACTTGGCCTACAATAAAGCCAACAAATCCTCCATTAACACTATAAATTCCTTTCACAATTTTCTTTTCTTTTCTTCTTCCATTCCTCCGTTTCATTGACAATCGTTCATTTTCGACTTTTATGATTTCATGACCTTTCTTATGATTTTATTACCTTAGCTTAAGTAGTGGTTTTCTAACTTGCTATCGTATTTACAAAATCTTGTTCATTCCACTTCATTATATTCATTATTATTATTTGGCAATCATTCACCAGTAGTGCTTGTAATTTTACACCATATCATCATTATTATTTTACAATCTTTCTTACTGTCGTTATTTTCAACCTTGAACTTATGTCTAGTCCGCCCCATTCGTTGGCTTTTTTCATACTGTCTCACACAACCTCATTACACACACTCTCGAAACATGTATTTTTTATACACACATCAATAAATTAAATTGCTTCATCTGATTTTGTCCCATGTTCTCATTGACCATACATTAAAAAAATCTGACTATTGTTCCATCCCATCTTATACTTGTTCCACAATACACTTTCTGATATGATTCTAATTTGCCTTTACTGGCTATTGTATGTTTAAATTAATGGATTTATAACTGTACAGCCTGAAGAAGAATTTATTGAAAACAATTATTCGCTCTAAATATTTCATTCTGAATAAATTATGGGAATATTCAATTTAATTTACAAAGTCTCATCGTATATATAACAATGAGTTAAGATGTGAGAAAATAGACGTAGGTCAAGTTAAAGGGACATATTGAAAGTCAAAATAGCAATGAAGATCAATACACCAAATAACAAAGGTAATAGTGCATCTGTTATGGTATCAAAATAAAGTTCACTAACTTGATCATCGTTCATCAGTCTGGGGTCATTTTTCGTTGTCCAGTTAGCCAAATGGTGAAGATAACAAAACCACGTGTAGATTGTTGGATTTGATCAGTGTGTAAAATTACAAAAGCAGTGTGTGTTTACATAGTGAACTTGCTTATCACATTCGTGTTGATTTTGTCACTTCATGGAGGAGGGAGATGTTGTAACCAAGTCAGATTCTGCTTCAGTCCGTCATTCCTATTCAGACAATTTGGATTCCTCTTGATATGAAGCGCTTTTGATATTAGACGTTCCTTGTGATTTCTGAAAATTTTCTGGATGATGATTTCAATATTGTCAAAATCAGTTTTGTGGCCTGATTCTCTAGCGTGTAGATTTATGGCTGATGATTTTTCAAGCTTTTGTGGTTCAACCGGATTTCTCGGTGGTCAAACAGATGCTTTACGGTGTTCATTTCTTTTGATTTTGATTTCTCAGAATGTTTGTTCGATGTATATCGCATCACTTTTCAAGCAAGCATTTTATTTTATAGACACAACCAGATAATCTTTAGGGATTTTGTCTTTTACATGGACAAGATTAATTCGTAGTGTGTCTGGTGTTTTGAAGATAACACTGATGGCGAGCTTACTGAGTACTCTTCTGATATCGTCTGGCGTCTCTGCTCTCTATGAAATGACGACTGTTGAGGTCCATATTTTCGGAATGTGTTTTCGGCCATACTTAATGTCTGTGTTGATTTTGTTGATGGAGTTCCATGGCTAGTTGTTTTGCTTGAGATTTTCAGTAATGTTTGATATCTCTTCTTCTTTTTCTGTCTCATCTGTTATCAGAGAGTTTGCTCGTCCAAGAAGACGGAATATTGCTTCTCAGGATATTCTGAAAATCTCTCGAACTCTGTGGCATTTACAATATACAACCCTATACTGCTTATTATTAGTATTTTACGGAGTGAACATGCGCAGATTAGACGATTGCAAAGAGTTAGACAATTAAGAAATTTAAGTTCAAAGCTGAAACTCTATAACAGCACATCCAAGAGGTTTTCAGGTAACTGATGAATGAAATAGATTTTTCCGAATAGTTTGCTCCGAGGAATGAAAGAGTCACTTTGTGGAAGAAAATAAGATTACCATCCAATGTAGCTTCTATGATATCTCAATAACTGCCTCAGAGGAATTGATTCGGACTATGGACTACTGAAACGCCTCCTCTTATGCCCATACGTACTTTAAATGGATCTTTCAATTCTCTCAACTTTATTCCGATTAAATGAATCAGTCTGATTTATTCAAGCTTCACGTTTTAAAAACTTGTTGTCTCATACATCAATTCATTCGAACTAGCTGTTGCTAACAGCGAAGTTAAAAGCTTCCATGAATTAGGCTGTAAGTGGAACACTAGGCAGTCTGATTCTTGCTAGTGATTACGAGGAAAAGAAGAGATCTATGACTTCAAATCTGGGCCGTTCATTCTGCATATAAGGTATAACTACTAAAGTCAACCGGGGTGATAAATATTCGTTGCTGACCACTAATGATTATCAGTATAAGTAGTTTCTCCAAATTTGACTCACTGCATCCTCTTCTCATTCGCATTCAGGGCATGATTACTTCTGATACGCTGACGAATGAGAATGGTTAAGAGGTTATCTTGGGCAGAAGTGTAAATTGTTAAGGGAGTAATACATCTTCTGTGGTGTCACATAGTATCTGAAAGTGGCTGAGTATTACTTCTGAGTTAAACTCGAAGTACATTTAATCACTGACCAACTGCAGAGACTGGATCTTTTAAAAGTTTCATACTGTTAGTTTGGGCATGCTTTGAATATACTGAATATATATTCAGCATGATTTGCAGTGAGTGTATTTATTTGACAAATTATGAATCAGGACACCCAAACTATCTGAATTATGAAGTGAAGTGCCAGGTTGTTCCTTGGAATCAACTTGGTAGACATATGAAGATATGAAGCGCCCTTCGTTGTTGTCTGTTTTGAAGAGTACTGCAATGAATTCCGATGTGATAGAAGTTAATACTCCATGCTAAATACATCATAAATCTTGTTATTTTCCATTCAAACAGATCCTTCAAATAGTTTGAACAAGTTACGAAGAAGGAAATATTCGCACGATTATAAGATCTCATGTCTTTCAAACACAAATAAACTATTGAAGACAATCAGAATTAATTGCACATTTCAGCCAACTTCAAACTTAATAAAATTGTCTCCGTGAATTCCTTCGAGTAGAAAATTAAGACAACGGTTATTTCATGAGTAATAATAAACTCAAAATAACTGATACGTTGTTAAGTTAATCCTACTTCATCCAATCATTTTTACGTGTTTCGTCACAGCAATTTTCGTTCATCAATATCACTTCTCAGTGTCACTGGTTTAGTTCTAACCAATGAAAAATTCCATCATGAATTGTATATGACGTTTATTTTACTTAGGCATAATTAAACAAACAAAATTTACTGTTTAACTGAAAAATGAAAATTTTTGCAGAAGTTGAGTGAACAACAGTTATTGGACATGAGAGTCGGAAGTTAGTATTTAAGATAAACATTGAAAAGTTTAATGACGATGAATCATCAACATAGTTAGGAAAAGATTATTAATTCTTTTTGTAGTCTCAACAGAATTCACCCACCACCTGGAAAACACAAGCGAATATTTGAAAAAATAAGAAGATATACGTGATATATATGACTGGGTTGATAATTATACAGAAATGGATTTCATAATTCATAATTCCAGGCAATCTTGTTAAATAAAGACAATTCCCTGTAGCATGGGAATTAGGTGAGTGAGGCTTATATCAGTGGAGAAGATGACCTTGGGAATACTTGTATTTTTTCTAGGTGATTGTTGCTATCCTATCAGATGACTGAGGAAGTCAACGCTGAAACTGTCTCCCACCATGTTAGTAAGATGCTCAGGATTGCATACCAAGTGTCAGAAAGAAGCAAACACAGTTAACGATAATATTCAGCGAAAAATTCTTTTTGTTTGGCGAATGAACTGCCTGAAGCTTGAGGTGTATCTTGTTAATGAGCGGTAACAAGCATGAAACCAAATTCATTAATACATTTCTACTCATAAGCTAAAGTTCATATCTAATATAATTATAATATAGGCAGATAAGAAGCTATGCAGTGATTCCTAACTGTGAAATTCGTTGCCATCATGGACAACCTGAAAGTTGATGCTTACTAATATTTATCAAAGCTACTTTTGTCATATCATATATAAAACTAATTATATTCGGGTTGTGACATAATTAAGGGAAGACGGATGAAGATTTAGTGATAAGGGAGCAAATCAGTGATCAAATCGACGCTTAGCTCATCTAGTGGTGATTACAATTGGACCAGGTTTTTCATTTGGATTGTTTACATTGGGGAAATTACAATTCAGTTACATCATTTTCAAACAGATTCGTTGCAAATTCAGACTTCTTCTTTTACTTATTATTAACCTAGTTCTCTGAATTCCATCTAAAATATTGTGACAGGTAGACGAAGAAAACAGTGAAGGAACTAAGAAGATTCATATTCTATATTCTACCATGATTGTTACCGACTGTATTGTCAGCCGACAAGTACTCAGAGTTATTCTCTTCCTCCTACACGTGTCAAACCTAACGTACCTGGTGAGACTCATAGGACAAAAATGAATCTAACGCTAATAACGTGATAATCAACCTACCATATCAGTCTCCATTGAATCCAACGCGACAGGTTATGTCTGGAAATGAAGGAGACTATGGCTCAGTACGTGAAAACGATATACAGGGATGCATGACTTGATGAAGCTGACACTGATTCAACACTGCAAACCAATGACATTTAGGGCACCCTATTTAAAATAAAACTATTAATAATTACATGACCGCGGGTGGACATTTCTCTGTGACTCTGGCTGTGTCCGTCTGATATTATCACTCAGATGGAAATTGACACTATCGAAAGCTATGTATGTATGCCTTATTTTTGAAGAAACAGTTCGACGTATTCTCTATTGTGAAATTTTTCTCATCGGATATTCATGATATAAAAGTGAGGTGTAACCTTTGTGTCGTCCTTTAACTCGTAAGTCAACTGATAATCATGCTTACAATTTGAACAGCTTATGCATTCCTTGAAGTATAATTCTAGGTCGAATTTCTGTAGGGTAACACGATCTGTCTACCATAATTGCATTGAATCACGAACTACGAGATTTGAGTTTATCCACCCAAATAATCCTTTGAGAATCATGCAGAAAAAGTTTTAGTATAAAATGCAAAACATCAACCCTAAAGTCATCTTATTGTCTTTAGATGTGAATCAGAAACTGTCTGTTCCTATTTGTCTTATTTGTGACTATGACTACAATGGACATTTAACACAAGTCAGTTCAGAATCGCTGGAGAAAATGCATTTAAATTTTTATGTTAAGAGTAGAATTTTGAGACCATTAAGGTTTAGTTCTAGTTGACATAAGCCCCTGGGGGCTTAGATATCAGTATTCAAAATGAACCATTTCATGATTATGGAAGTTCAGATACAGTCACTTCATTTGATAATAGGGAAGGAAGAAATATCTTACAAAATGTAACAAAAACCCCTAAAATGAACTTGTTTTTATATGTTGAGGTGAACGGTGTAATCACAAGTTTTGTGGTCTGATTTCTATGCGAAATGCTGATTTGATATGGTCAGTACCAAGTGAGCGTAGAAAAGTTATGGGGATATTCCCATAATTCTCTTCTAAATATTATCTTAGCTTGAACTTTTTCATCTCATGTGTGCGGTTTATCAATTACACGTGTTACTTGATTCCAGATTGAAGGTATAAATTCAGAATAACCTCAGTTATTATGATATCAGAAACTGACACACCTGCCTGCCATACTGAAATGTGCTTACATTAACGAAGGCGTCCACATGGAAAACGCTTTTTTTATTTCACTTCATATGAGGTGTAAAACAAACATATTTTGAGAAATAACTTACCGTCCCAGCCCTCAACATGTAGGGTGACTACATATTTGTAAAGGAAGAATATTTGTCGAGTAAATTGAAAGCATTTGTTGCTTTTATTTCTGAAAAGTGGATTTTCTAGGGAAAATGTGATAAGTTTGTCCAATGTACTTGGGAACATTAACCACACGAACTTAAGGCCAAATAATAGAACTAAAAATTGACATTGATGGAAGCATCTGAATCGATTACATTAGTCCCTTATTATTGTATGTACGGAAGACAAAAGATTTCAACCTCTGCCCACTGTGGACTTCTTCACCTATCACAACATGATTGGATGTTACTAATTACTCTCATTTGATACGTCACATCTGATGTCATCTGTCACTTAAACATTGTTGAAATGCATGAATGGTAGACAATGATTATTTCCAGCAGAACCCAAAGCTTAGCTGACATTTTGTAGGTGAAGAATGGTGCAGAGTGTTGTGACTAAAACGCCTACATGCAAGAAGCAATGAGTACTGATTAATGTAAATAATAATTTAATGTATTCCAAGAACTGTTCGTTGAAGAACCCTTCCACGTACACCATAAACATACATTGGTTTCTTAGCAATATTTCTTAGATTTCAGCCATCAAGATATGTGTAGATGAATAAAGAAAAGGTGGCCTGTTCAATGGATTACAATAATGTACATATCTACAAACGCCATTACTAAAAGTTGAGAAAAGTGAGGAGTTCTTTGAATGCGTTTGTGAGATCGTCTCAGGTTTAATTATTATTTGGGTTATCAACCCATATGCTGCTATATATATATATATTCACTGCAAAGTTGTTTTCGAAAGTGCAGTCGAATCAGTGACATTGTGTCGTGAATTTCTTTACCATTGTACAACAAATGAGTCAGTGTACACCTCTCAAATTCTCTCACTGTATTTCATAATTTAAAGTCAGGAGATTTCTCAGATATTTTGTGTGATACATGACACTGAATTGTTTACATTCCAATGAAACTAGTAATAACAGCTAAACAAAAAGCACAGAGGTTAACTGTAATCGCTGTGTATTATCAAAGTAAATGTTATCAGGTTTTGAAGGACTCTAGCCCAAGTGTCAAGTATTCAAAATGTTCAACTATTTGTTTGAAGAAATCTTTCCCCCTTCCAGATGCACAAAGTACCTTTGATGACGTTAAGAAGGAAACAGATAATCGCAATGATTTGTGTCATCTTTAGAGTAAATCTCAAAATTTGTTCATATGCCAGAAGAATGTATGGTTTTAAATTTCTCATCCCTGTCAAGTACGTTGTTTGAAATGCAAAATGGTTATTCGATGTTTCCAAGCTTCGACATTTATTCATTGATATTTCATTGTCAAGACTGATGACATCAGCAACTTTCTCACAGATATTCAGAAATTCAACCCTTCTCCACACTACTGTGAGCATCAAAATATATCTGAGTACATTTTAATAACATTGAAAGAAGGAAGTATCGTCAATGCATCGTGTATTTTAGTTCTGTTGACTTAGTAGAATTCTAATACACTATCTGACAATCTATTGTAGGAATGATGAAACCAAGTGATGAATTTTATTATTCTTGAGAGAAAGTAAATCCTAATAATCTTGCTCCCATTGAGTATTATCCAACAAATATTCTTTAAAGAAATAGTTATTAGGAATCAGAGAGAATGGTGTTGGTTTCTGGCATATCTGACTCTTCTTCTGAGAGTATAACCAGTGCAGCATGTGTTCCGCCGAACCATTTGGTCCCTAAATTGGGATGGAATATTTCTTCTACAGTACATACAAGCCATGCTCTTTGAACAGGTCTACGTATGAGTCATAGTTTGATTTGAAACTGGTGAAACTTTCACGAGGTCGACAAATAAACGAAGCACTTTCACCTATTCTGAGACAGACGGATTACCTCACCTATTCAATTGAAAGTATAATTTTTGATTATGTATGCAATATAAACCAGAAATGAAATTTGAAACTCATTCTTCATCATAAGTGAGATTTGACTATTCTGTGTTGTTGTATTTCCACAATATTCCGTTTTGAAACGATATCTTGTAAGTGTCTGATCATCTTCAGTCAATTGTGGTTTAACTGGTATTGTAACTGTAGAAGGCAAGACACGGAAGGCAGAGTATATTTTCAAGTGATCACCCAGATATTTATATCTGTATAAATTGTATTTTTTAGGCAGATACTGAACGTGAGATATTGGTTCACATTAAATGACATGAAATAGAATGTTTATATATACATGTATTATTCCGTTGCTAATGCACTATTGAACTGTTGGAATAGTATTACCAGACGTTAAAATCAACAAATTCAATGACTCCCACTGTGAGAATAATATTCCGTTGGCACCCATTGTCTGTATCGCACCACCACAACATTACTATTTATTGTAATATTCAATCTTTTAATTTGCTGAATAGTTTAAATTGGCCGGTGTGATGACTTTTGTAGCAGTGACTAAGCTGTTACAGCCACAAATATCAACCTGTCTGTCAAATGCCAGTGTAAGTTGCATGATATCGAATTACGTTCATTCTATTTGTGATATAATGACGCTTGTTTCAAACTTCGGTGTGTAGATGAAACGTTAACAGTACAAAAGGAATAATTACTTAACACCCCACTCACCCGTTTTAGGAAGTTTTTTCTTCACTGCAATATGATGTTTTATTATTATTAATGTGTTCGAAATATGTCAAATAAAATTATATTATCGTATATTTAATTTTCCCTTGCATATTCAAACTTCAAATTAGTATTTATGGTATCTCAGCATGGTTTCTAGAATGTCGTTGAAGGATAGGTGGGGGGAAGATCAACAGATGCCTGAACCCATAAAAAATTAACAGTAATTTCTAGTGCTGAAGTAACATTTTTGACCTGTGTGAATAGTCAATTCTATAAATTTGCTTGTCGCTATGAATCTCACACTAGTTAAATGTAAGAATGTCGAGGCAATATTCCACATATTCCTACGAAATGATGACATGCCATATGCATCCAATGTGATTATAGAAAGATGCCAACCAAACACTGGTGAAATTGAATTATGTCACGAGAAGTACACAACCGCGTAATATTGTTCATTCTGCCGACCGAATTTATTCCACGTATTAGCAATATTAGGCACATTAAAAGACCCTTATTTGAACACTGAGGAATGCTTGGAATAGAAGTAACTTACAGTCGTTGACTGACATTATTCAGTGCATTAGTAAATCCGGTAGACAGAGTAATTCATACAGACGCAGAAAACAGCGCTGCATAAATTTCATAGGAGATAAAAGCACGAATTCGTACACGAAAATGATAAACGTCACTCTCTACTACCAGATTCGTTTGTCATGAGGAAAATCTGAATACCTTAATTATCACTCAGTGGTAGTTGGACAGCGGATCAGTCGGTGTAACTAGTAAAATTATCTCTGTCTTAGATACATCACCATTTCTAGAGTATATATTTATTATAGAATTCATCTTTATCTATCAGTGCATGTTATTTTCTAAAATGATTACCACTTGTCACGCATACCAGCTGTAAAATTCTTCCATTGATACGTCACGCATCGACCTTCCACAATCATTAGAAATCCTCTTCATGTCGACGAAAGGCAAAATGTTACCTAGTGTCATCGTAGTAACTGGAGCAGTAGCCTCCAGTTGAGCAGTTTGGAACTATTTTATACTGAATGTGTTTCATGATCTTATTCCAGAAAACATGTAACAGAATAGAACGTGCTCTGCTGTCAAAATTACAGTCATCTTCAAATTAGACATTTGTAAAATGGAAAACGTATTCCACATACAGGTTTCTTCTGAGAAATAAGGAGTGTTTTCGTAACGGGTTTTAGTTAGTTGGAATTAATGAAAACGCGACAAAATGTGAGAAATAGTGACTTTTAACTTGCAATAGAGATGGTGATGGTGAGAAGCTAAGAAGTTATGAGATGAACTGTTTGTCAAATAATAAGCTTCAATTTACCCATTAATATTTTCATCCTCCTCATTCTTTTTTCTTACCCCAAATACTTGTGTCGTCTTCCAATCTCTTATGTGCGACCTTGGTCTGATCATAAATTAACCTGTACTGTTATAATTCTTGTTCTCTTGGCTTCTATATAAACCGGTAGGACAAGTACTTGTGTGGTCAGAATGTTCGAATTGTGTTGGTTTCAGATAAGCTACGTCTTCTTATTCTTTTCTCGAAATTTATAAAATAGAACTAATTGCTGGAGAAATCAGGTGTTCACTAAAAACGAAGAGAACATCATCTGTTTGGTTGAACGTATTATTACGGGGTTGATATCTAATTTCAGCTTATTACAGTAATTTTTTGACGAGCCAATGGCAAAATATTGAAAGGAGAATGATTCGAAGATTATGTGGTAATAATCCATGTCTCCTTGATAAACACCAACTGAATTGTATATCATGTGGATTGTGAGAAAGACGTAAGTTGCTGAATGAGACTGTTGTATTGACTACACACTAATACACACTAATAATGAAATATTTAAACATTAAATAAAGGTTGAATCAAATGCATGGTGTGCCAAGCGTGACAATCTGAACTGCCAGTTGAAGTTAACAGCTTTATGGGTTGAAAATCATACGTTTCTCCGTTATCGTCATTGTGAGAGAATATTACGACTATCTTTTGCATAGTAAATCCAAATATGGATGAGACTAGTTATATTACGAATAACATTCAGTACCTCGGATAATAAGATCATTATTCTAATAATGCTTTTATTCCAGAGAGTATTTCTGATAGAAATATAGTACGATATTACACGCTGGAAATTCCACATTGCATATTCAAACACCAGATTTCAAAATATTGACATACTCATGTTTTCTGAATTGATGCAAAATATGTGGAGTAGACAATATAAGAGAGAAAGTAAAATGAAACAAAAACACTGAAGAAAACAAAACTACAAAGTCTAGAAGCTGCAAAATCTGAGGGATTCAAATCAAGAAAAGTGACACGATTGCATCATGGATGAAATTTTATTTTCATAAAGCCACAGTGTCATACAGTAATATCTATTGTATATAAACGAAGCAAGAACGTTATGTGCGTACCACGCTATTATTATGAATATAATATTGTGATGGCAACGTGATCAATCATTAAATATTACAGCATAACAATGCATGACTTTATCAAAATTAAAATGTAACACACAGTGAAGTTATACTCCACCTCAGTCCTCAACTCTTATCCTTATATCAATGGCACGACTGAATTAAGTGATAAATTGAGTTCATGAATGACCTCAATGCAGAAATCAATGAAAACAGAATACGTAGTTCGGAGAAGGTTCACTTTTCGGCAACGAATTCATTCACTTAGCTGTACAATCGCAGCTATGTACACTTGTTTTTGTTCGTATGCGTTCATGAGTTTTTCCTGATAAGAATGATAATAAGCTAGGGCTATTGTTGTTAAGACATTTCAAGAATGCGATGCATAATCGAGTTAATTAGTAACTATGTTTCTGTACAACGCATTGCTACGATTCTGTCTGTTTCACTGAGTCGTTCTCAGATGAAAATCAAAATCTACATTTACAAGAATTCAACTGCATTTCCTTTGACTTCCATTAATGCACACGTTAAAAATAATTTATTGGCCTGCAGAAGGACGACTGAGTCAAACATTCATTTCCGTAGATGTTGTAGAGATGGTTCATATTAGGGATAGATCTACAAATCTGCATCATCTAAACTACAGTGCTGTATACTGCTATCAAAAATTGGATGTCAATGGAAAAAATTGAAATAACAGCCGTTATCAAGGCTCTGAATAATAATGGCCCAATTCATAGCTCGGCCAACTTTCTCCCGGGTTGTGAACTGTAGTGTTTGAAACTTTTCTTGAGGTCCAGTTACCCTACAGTTTACTCAGGAAAACTCTAGTTGTTCTGTTACGCTGAGTTGTCTGCATAAACAGTCGCTTGCGTATCTATCAAGCACATAACCAGCTTGCTGACTTGCAGCTCTGTTACTATGATATCACGTGTTGTCATGAGAATGGTTTCATCGATATGAAACAGGTTTAGATCATTCTCAAAATTAGTGTGATAAAGATACAACCAACTACTCACCCGGGAGACCTGGAATTTCCATGATATTTGTAAATACCTAAGAGTTTGGATAACTCAGTAATACCCGGTTAAATTGAGTCAATCTGATTACGTGCATGGCGTTCGTGTGTCTTATCATTAGAACAAAGAAGGTAACAGAAACTTTTTATGACTATCAAGGAATTATCAGAAAACGTGAAGAAACAAGTTTTTGATTATGTAGATGTATTTGTGAGTAAAAGGAAGGAAAAGAAATGGATTAGGCTGTTACAGAGTTTGGAGAACGAGGCACTTGAAACCAAATTTCCTCCGCACCCAAACTGTTTTGTGTAGACTCTTTTGAATGTAGTCCTTAGTGAAGTGCATCTAAATGTTTTATCGCTTGGCTCTAAATTTTGTGATAGCCATGTTAAAATTAACAAAATGAATGCACAAATTCAGTTCGAAAGTCTCTACACTCAAACTGAAGGCCTAATACCCTCATCAACTGAAGATGTTAAACGACTTAAATCAACACTGGTCGATTGTTGCCGTTATTACATGAATAGCAAACGCAATTTGGATAGTATTTTGACCAAAAAAACTTAGAGACGTTCTGGATATTCTTCGTAAAAATGATAACATAATAACAAGATCAGATAAGCGCTGAGGAGCGGCTATCATGAACAAAGCGGATTACTTTGAGGATGTGATAGTAATCCTAATGATAATCTTAAATTCCAAAAAATCTACTCTTCTCTGGATCTGATTGAAAAGATAGAGAAACAGTTAGCGGAAACATTGAGAAGACTGAAACAAGAATGCTTTATCTCAGAGAGTCAGTATACATCACTTTAACCCACTGGAGCGTTCACACCAAGATCATATGGCACGCCCAAAGTGCACAAAAATGGTGTGCCGCTTCGACCAGTATTAGATATGTTAAATTCACCATACCATCCCGTAGCCAAATGGTTAGGCGAACTCCTACATCCTCTTCATACCGGTTTGTTGAAACACAATGTAAAAGATACTTTTGGATTTGTTGAAAGGATAAAAGATTTAAATGTTGACAATAAATTCATGATATTATTTGACGTATCTAACCTATTCACCAATGTACCACTGGTGGAAACAGTGAACTTTTCATGCGAACAACTCGTAAGACGAAACATCGTTGTTGGCATGCCTATATCTTTTATGAAACAGGTTCTCTTGAATGTCCACTTTTCATTTATTTAGGAACCTTACAGACAAGTCGACGGTGTGGCAATGGGGTAACCACTAGGACCCATTCTAGCCGACATTTTCCTTGGGAAACTAGAAAATGGACCTTTGAGAGATGTTATTGAGGAACTTGAATTCTTTTCGTGGTAAATGGATGATACATTTTTTATTATGAAGAATTAGAAGGAAGCAAAGAACGTGTTATTTAAATCTAACAAGGTTTATTATCCAATAAAATTGACTATTGAGAAAGAAAAAGACTCTATTATTTCATTTCTAGACGTCTTCATGAGCAGAAAGGAGGATGGCACAATGAGAAGAAGTGTATATCGAAAACCTACATCCACGGTTCAGTATGCTCATCTTCTCAGCTTCTTGCCTTAGAAATATGAAAGCAATCCGATAAAAAGCTTGGTTCACAGAGCAAGAGAAATCTGCTCGGATGAATGAATTGATGAAGAACTTCATAACAATAAACAGGTTGCTGAGTAAAAGTGGATATCCAGAAAATTCTATTGATAAAATCCTATTCGCTCTCAAAGCTTTGAATAATGGTGGCGGAATTTATAACTAGACCTACTTTCTGCTAGTCTGTGAATTGTATTATTTGCACTTTTCTTGAAGTCAAGTTACTCCACAGTTTACTCAAGAAAACCCTAGATGTTCTGTTACGCTGAGTCGTCTGTATAAACAGTCACTTGCGTCTCCATCAAGCACATAATCAGCTTGCTGAATTGCAGCTCTGTTACTTAAAAATATCACGTACTGTCATGGGAATAGTTTCATTGATATGAAACAGGCTCATATCATTCTCGAAATTGTTTGGATAAATGATTTCAAAGAAACAACCAACTACTTACTCTCGTAATCTGTAATTTTCAAAATATTTGTAAAGAATTTAGAGTTTCAATTGAATTGTTTCATTTACTCACTACAGATGTTGACAATTTTCACGTGTATCCCACATCATATGAACATTTGCCTGTAATAATTTCTTTCTATTGGTTTTCCATGTATGCTTGTGACATTTATAAGTTTTTCATCTGAAAAATAATTGTTCATAATGAAGATGAAGCAGTACCGCACGCGGTTATAGTCTTAATTTTCAGTCCTTCATGCAACTCGCTTACTTATCTACCAAAATTTCAACCCTTTAGCTTGTGTCCATGTCATCTTGAATAATCGATCCACCGTGACTTACTTATTTGGCATTCCACGGCGCAGATATTTCTCATTATTTATATCTATATCAATGAATTCAAAGTATTCGGGCACAGAGCTTCACCAAAATCAGATGAAATACTTGAAACCGTCTTCATTCAAATTTTACTCCTTGTTTTACCTGTGATTACATCAATTTCATCGTGACAAATCGTCTGTTTCTCTTACATTGTTTCACAGAAATTTTCCTTGAACTTAAAGAAACCAATCTTCGCTGTAACGTGGGAGCAGAAGTTTCCTTTCTAAGTTCTATGTATTTCCAACTACCCATAAATATATCAAACAATTCCAACACTGGTGTGAACACGGGCAGTAATTTTGCTCGAAATATTACCAATAACAAAACTTATCATTGTGTGTAAACTATTAAAATACAATTATACTTTATTTTATATATCCAGTACTGTTGAGGAGAATGACAACCCCTTTGCCATCACATTTGTTCGTTTGCATATTTCATTTTAAATTTGAATGTTTTGGAGGTAAGGCATAGTTGGACATCCATCATTATAACATAATCAAATTCAGGTCACAGATCAAACATGTGGTCAGTATCAATTAGATTATCGAATATAAATGCCTGGCCAGACATGCTATGTAAGATTACTTAGAAAGATCTCAACTGTGTGAGTGCGTTCACCTGCATGATTTCATGCAATCGGCTTGTGAAATTATTAAAAATCAGCATATTTAATCGGATGTAGAGGTTGATCATCGAATCTTGGTTTACCGAAATAGTAATAAATACGTTCAACCGAATTGACGCAGCGCATGTACCGGAAATATGGAAAATTTCAATAAATACGAAGATGGAAAAAATGGATACAAAAGGCACAATATGAATCGGAGTGGTTGAATTAATATAATTATGAGCATTAAGGTGCTCTTGCAACATGAAGCAGTCACTAACACTGCACTACTTTGTGTTAAACAAAACAAAACTGTGTATTGTGGAGTTATGCTCCATTTTAGTGCCCAGATTCTACCGATGTAAAGGTGAAACTCATTTCCTGTAATCCATCTGAACTCATACTCATCAACCAACATTATTCTACATGAGCTGTTAACAATTTTTCCAACGTATCTGTGTATCCCAAAATGAATGAGAACCATAGGCTACTTAAATTAGAATAAATTGTCTAGTCTCACTTCAGAGATCAATCACATGTTCATCGCTGATCATCAAACAGACACTACATTCACAGTGTTCAGTGTCACTTAGCCTTACTTGTGCCAAACATGCTTACACAAATTGCCCTTACTGATTCAGACCCGTACACAGAACAAGCGGTGTGTATTGAAATACTGACATTTAACTCTGTACACCAGTCGATATTTCTACATAGGTATGCATTTATTTTAAGACAGATTTCATCGGCTCATTAAGATGAGCACATGTAGTCAGAGAGGCTACGGTTAAACATCTAGCTGTTTCTCATATTCACAAGACTGAATTGAAAATCCACACTGAGACTTAAAACAGATGTTTCATTGAAGATGGTGCTCTTGACTGTGACTTCACTTCGAAGGTCGTCTTTGACTCGTGATTCTACAATTTATTTAGATCGATGCTGTTTTTATCTGTTTGAAATGACTTTAACCAAGAACAGATAAAATAATGGTCAACCTACTGTGATATGGAGGTGTCAGTAATGGAAGATGCAAAATTATCGGAGGTGACAAGTATTTTTGTTTCAGTTAATGCATAACCAAGGACTCTGCCACTTATGGAAAACGTACGAGAATTGTGAATTCGATGGGAAGAAGAAATTATTTATTTTGCGCAAGAAACTCAACTAAACATTATTCAATATACTTGTGGAGGTAAATCGCCTGTCTATTAAAATACCTGAATCTGATTGATGGTTTCGGAAAGTACATGGAGGCAGAATTAAATCTGATTTTTTAAAATAGGCAAAATACGGAATAGATTAGAGACAGATAAAATTGTTCTCACCCTCTTCGTCACCTATAGACAAATGGTTTCAAATATTTTAGCCAGGGATTTTTATATTCAAATGCAAATATATCTTCCTCTTCCCTAGGATTTGACCACGCCTTCGTTTGAAAAACACTTTCACTTTACCGTTTCCCATGGAAGATATGACAATTTCG
This sequence comes from Trichobilharzia szidati, assembly GCA_944472155.2. Classification (NCBI taxonomy): domain Eukaryota; kingdom Metazoa; phylum Platyhelminthes; class Trematoda; order Strigeidida; family Schistosomatidae; genus Trichobilharzia; species Trichobilharzia szidati. Next base: position 117,118,132 of record OX235273.1, on the reverse strand, counting down.
GCGAAACGGGAAATTTTGTGGGAGATGTATTTAAGAAGACACATTTATATATCATTCACCTACGAGTTTGAGAAGAGTCAGTCTATCCTGGAAAGCAAACGCTTGAAATGTAAGCAAAGAAACGTGGCCGCAGGTGTGAAATTTCGCCTAAGAAAAGCTTCTGCTGAGAAATAAAGTTATAAATTTCGAAACTGTTAATTCAATATTGTAGCGTAAAAGTCTACGGATAATCACCAGATAAAATGAGCGTGAAACAATCCCAGCAACATACTTATCTTTAGTTAATTTTAGCACATTTTGACATATTATCAACATAATGAATAAGTCAGTTTGCGTGTCATTTCTATTACTGAATAATAATGAAGAAAAAATTGCATTAGGACGTAATGCCATTTAATAATAAAAAGTTTAGTCCATAATGCCGCACACAACAGTAGACTATGCACACTATTATTGTTCTACAACTTATGATCTGGAGTGCGAATAATGTGAGATGCCATCTGAATATACGCACGGGAATTCGCAAAGATGCAGATCAAAAAATTTTGAAGTAACGTCAAAATTCACACGAACACAAGGTGTTTAATCGATGGCAAATCAAATATTCATTATTAGCTTGGTTCACCGAAAGATAAAAGTGTATTATTCTGCTTTCTGCTTGAAAAACGATATATATATGTAAACTCAGGCGGAAATCCATTGAGTACGTATCTAAGACACAATACCAGGTAATTAAAGCTCTTTGATGTATACGAATGGATGCTACTTTGTATTTTCACTGAAGCAGCATCAATTTATGCCTCAGAAATATTTTCATAGAAATAGTTCCACTATCCATCTGAAAATCATAGCTTGAAGTTATGAGATCCGTCTCTGATTCTGGAGGAAACTGCAAGGAAGCTTAAATGGTTATCAAGCTAGCATATCAAAGTAACATGGAATTAGGAATATTAGCTTAGATTGAAACAGCCGTTGATTTAGAAGCAGCGCAAATATCCATTCAAAATGAGATCTGCTCTCAATGAATTTTGAATGAATTCACACAGTAAAATTCAGGCATCACACAGAAGAAGCACTATTCACTCTCGTCCACATAAGGTGTTGATGACAGTAACTGGCAACTTGAAACATGTCCAAAGAGCTTGGTTACATCGCACTATTAGGATCATCAACTCCGAAAACAGTACTTAATAGACGATTAATTTCTCATCATATGCGAAGCACACCATATTTCACATCTACCTCGTTTTATTGGTTATAGCAAAGGAATTTTAATTAAATGGTGACTGTATCGCTCAGTTGGCCCCTGAAAAATTTTGCTGGAGAAAGAGATTGATTTTCTTTTCATAGATTCTGTAGGTGTGCTTCATATGTCGCGACACACATAAACTGAAATTATCGCCTAATCTCCCCTTAACACGTATTCTCTTGACATCAAATATCGTTGCATTTTGATAAGAAAGTGACATTAGGAACTTAATTTACATTTGCAGTCCTACTTGTTTCTGTTCCCTTACTACTGTGTTAGTCATAAAACATTTTTGAATTGTGCTATGAACATATAGAATAACAAAATCTTGTATGTGAGAATCAGTGCTAAAGTTATTCTCATTGAAATTAATGTCAATTTTAAGGTTACTTTTTCTAATTTAAAATATGTAATGAATTAGAGGTCAACTTTAAAAGCATCAACACTTACGTTCTTCGCTTGCAACGTGAATCGTCAGTGCGAACAAGAAGATAAGAATGAGTAAAGACGTATTCATAGTTGTATAATCCAAATGAATAAATGTGAGGACAAGCTATTTTACGACTATTTATACTCAGTCTCAAATCTTCTGTTGAATTGGCCATTCATGTTACAGAAATAAAGGCTCTTTTGGTGCTAGACACGTACTCTGGTTGAAATCTGCAAAATAGACTGACATTATCATACATGTACAGTTTCAATTTGAAGAAAGATATTTAAAGCGATTGTGGGTAAGACATGCTGTTTCGATGAATGTCTCCTTCCTTTAACAAATAAAGTACATATGGATTGTGTCTCTAACTAAAGGGATTGTCCTCTTTATCACTGAATGCTCTTTTCAGATTGACACCTTTTTAATGAGTATGTGAAGATCTGGGAAAAGAAGAGAATCGAGGCACTGTTGTTAGCAGTAATTCCAACTGAAATACAATATTTTCAACTGATGTAACAGTTTAACCATATCACTGTGTTATATATATTAAAAGTGAGAATTACACAGAGTTTGTTCAACGTGACACCACAATATTGTCCCTTACTTTCTGTAAAACTAAGTAGGTCAGGAAACCTGAAAACGGATGAATTGTGTACGCCTGGCTTCAACAAGAAGGACCTTAAAGGCTCAAGAGTAATGCATCTACTCTGAAATGGATTCTTGCTGAAATAAATAAAACATATTTCATTAGGTTTTGATTATTTGAAAGTTCAATAGTTGTAAGTGTGATATATGTAACTTACCGAAAATACCCATTGAGTCATGAAGAAAATAAAAGACAACTTCAGCGAGCAAAATTTTCTTTATCGACGAAATCATCTTCAGAGGCTGTACGGTCGTATTCATATTCATCAAACGTTTAAAGTAGTCTATTATTGATTAAAAAGGGGTGACATGATTGATAAAATTACTCAGAAGTTGCTTTAGAAGTAAAAAATAAATATTCACTATAATCACTCTCATATCTTCCTTTTGTACATTTTCACATCATCCTTATACTTATTAAATTAACACTCAACTACTTTTATTCTCACTCAATAGAAACTGTACAGCCTTTGACAATGATTTCGTTGATAAAGAAAATTGTCTTCCTTGAATTATTCTTTTATATATAACTTACTTTAATGATACGAAGATTGTTATGGGCAGTTACAAATCTGCCTCTTATATTCCTCAAATTTTGAAATCACTTCCGATACTGAAAATCTATTTCAGTAGAACTATAAGGAAATTCATGGTAATTCTGTATTGGAAAATTCACTTTCATTAAAACGTCAAATAAGTTTCACTGAAACTGGTTAGTGTCAAGTTGCGTGAAATGTCATTGTTTCCAGAATACAGAAATCAGGATTGAACCTTGACTGGGATCCATGATTACCTGAGATGAAATAAGACATTTCTTTTATAGCAGAGCTGCAACAACTGCTCTTATTCTGATAAGAAGGATCATTTAACTCTATGACAGCTGACAAGTTTGCGTTTCATTCACAATTTCTTCGGATGCAGTGAAGCATAGGGGTCTACAAGAATCAGGTATGGAGAATAGCCTTTCTGTTGCACATAACAAGTTGAATGAATGTCTTACTGTTTTGATTTGAAGAGCGCATTTCTCTAATTAAACAAAGCGAGAATGAGTGGAATTCAGTCAACGCTTCATGTCTCGTTTGACCGTCATGAACTGTGTGGAAGTTGAAACCACCCAACCTAGATATGTTTTACAATTTCAACTGAATCAGCCCAGATTCAACTAGATTCAAATAGTCGCGTAGTGAATGCAAGTCACATATCAATATCACAAGCAACAGATTTGATGAAATTGCATGGCATTCAGTTTCAAGTGAGCACAAGAATCTCTTCAAACTCATTGTAGACAAAGGTCAAATTTATCTTCACGTCGATCATGTTGATGCGAACAAACAGCTGCACATCAGCTGTTTATAAATATGACAGGAAACTGTATTCAGTTCCCCAAACATGAGTTTACTGTGCAGTCACCAGTGAATGGGATTTGCTTGTTTTATTAAACTCACATTCAAAGATTCCATCACTGTGTTTCTGTTCATTACAAACATGTTGTACACATTAATTTAAATTAAGCTCAGGTAGAATATTTGCTAATAAATGTTATTATCTGACATGATCTGAATAACACATGTCGTTTGAAAATATTTTGATGTAGAAGTTTTCGATCTGAAACTCTCAGATAACTGATACGTCTTTGAAGTCAGTCTTCTTCACAAAGTAGGATAAGGATTTCAGATGAAGGATAAGTATAGCAGTACAGTATTTATGAAAATGAAATAAGGCCTTGCGGTTGAGGAATCAGAATATCCTGTTACACGCCCATCTGTGTTGCTGAGTGTTCTTTTAGCTGATTTCGTTGTTGAAACGCCGTGAAATAGATATTGAAGATTCTTCAACTTAGTTCAGCTTGTCTACACATGTAAGTTGGAATATCATATTGCATGTGCAATACGCAGTGTAAAGACATGTTCATGAACAATTAACAGCGACAATCAACCCAGGTAATTAAATCGAAATAACTCCCAAATGCTTCCTTTTGAGTGATTACCTGTCCTGTGTTTTATGTACAACGCTGGTCAATTAGTGATTAGTTGTTAACTAACTACCATTATTTATTGAATCTTTATCCAAACCTACGATGAAAAACTACTCTGTTTTCATGAAATTGTGGGTATAATTGTGTACACAGAAAATATTAGATGTGAATACTGAAGTACACTGGAAAGTGTAAAACACTCGAATCAGTTCAGTGAATTGCCACCAATAACTCTCGATAATCCAAAGTAGGCAAGGCACATATGAAATGCATTCATCCGTTGAATGAACAAACAACGCCATATTAATTCCAAACTCACTCAATCAGCTATACGAGAGAACGATCAGTGAAGATACAATTCATGGACACTAGGATTCCAATCAGTTGATTGAGTGGCAGTGTTTCCACCTTGTAACTTGGAAATCGACAAGTTTGCAACGATACGATCTGTTGAATAATCTCAAATGACAACAAACCCGATATTCTTCACCCTCCTTCTTCACTCCATCTCAAATCAACTATGTCTTGTGAAATTATAATCAATCTACTAGCCACTAACCAACAGTTGAGAATAAATCTACTTATGGGTATGCAAACTCAAGCCAGTTTGGTAGAATGTGATTGCATTTTAGACAATGAAATAGATAGTGACATAAACCTACATAGTATTGGCTAAATCTCTTATTTCTTCACGTTCCCAGTGAAACACAGGGCTTCAACATAGAGCCTTAAATTTTCGATGGCAATGGTGCTTATCTTAATAGGATGAGGTTGATAGTTTCATGCCTAACCTTCCATCTTCACCAGTCTTATTCCTGGCTTAGCGAGGTAAGGGTGTGCGTCTGTGGCCGAAGATCGAACATTGGACCACATACGTGTTTGACGAACATCCTACCTCTGCGCCACCGACAAATGCGATAAATCTACTACATATAAACTGCTGCAAACCAGATAAAATTCCTGGAGTCTTGACGAAAAATCCTGATTGATGGTGTGACAATTTGCGAACTGATTCTCAATGATGATACTCCTTGAAATTGATTGATGTTTCTTCACATTTTTGCTGAATTCATCAGGTAAGCATGGTGAATCTCTCATTTAAGTAGACAGTGTAGTACAGAATGAAAGAGGAAAATAGGCTGATTCCACGACTGATTCGATGAATTAAGCTGCCATTCACAAAGTAATACACATATACTCTGAAGTATAAAAGTTATTCGAACAATAATTTTGCTACACGTTCGCAGTAAAATTCGTTTATTGTTTTGTGTTTTTTTCTTCATATGAAGCAAATAGCTCATCTTTTCATTGTCAGTCAAATGTATTTATTGATAATCCTAAGAATTTCGAGACAGTAAATGTAACATTACTGAGTTTATCTTTCTGTCTGATTTACAATAGAGTTTTTATCTTACAGTGGAATGACGTCAGACGACATAAAACATATCTGACAGTCCCCCCTGCCTTGTCATCTTTCTAAAACTGAAGAAGAAATAAACGACTCTGTGCGAGATAAAATTTCTTAGCACAAAATAGAAAGTCTCAAAATCGATTTGATGAAAACAGAAAAACTAACGGTTTTGCAGATTTACTTACTGCCTTTCTTATATCGTTCAATATTTGTGCTATGTCCTCAATACATTTAACAGATCGGTTTTGTTCTTTTCAACTTTTCTATCTTGTGTCATAAAATGCTTTGTTATAAAGTAGCTTTTGGTAAACGACATATCGGGTTGTAAGATGAGACAGAATACACCTCTTAAGATTAAATTTGTTAAGAAGATGGATGCGAATAATAGGAAGGTGTGAAGGCCCACACTTACCTCTCACTCAGTTGCAGTCTTAGAGTACGCGTGAAATGAGTTGTTTAACGTGAAAAATGTTGCTCCCTATAAGAATGATTGTTTGACAATCACATGCAAAGCACATTTCATGATAACAAGAAAAGCACATCACCCGGTAATAAGCGAAGTGCGCAGACGGAAACTATGGAGGTGAGTGAGTGAATTTTAACATGTTGTATTTTCTTCCTAGGAGATTATTATACACCAATGATTCAAAATTTTAGAAAGGACATCTAATTAAACTTTATGCGTACTTCGTTGCATATTTATCGTTCTAATGTTCATTAACATTGTTTCCCAACTGGAAAATACAAATGGAAGACAAGTGAAAAAGTCACAAATTTCTAGTCTGTGAAAACTACTAAGTGTAAGATAGTGAAAGTTGTTTTCCAGAACAAACTAATATTGTCATTTGAAGGGATTAGAATCTATGTCAGTTCATATCGTCAGTTCAAGTTTCTGTCCTCCAACATTGAAATTTTTCAGCTTCTGATAATTACAGAATGGGAGAAATATCAGATGGTTGGAGGCAATCGGCAGGAAGCCTTGGACCTAGGTTTCGTGCTAGTTGGCACTCATCAGCAAGGCGTATCTGCAACCTTGAAGGAACTGATGTCCCTTCTGAGATTCGAACCCGCGTCACCCAGTGCTGCAGTCAGAGACGTTACCACTGAGCTATTCAGGCTCGCGACTGACCTCCTGTAGGACTGTATTGGATATTTTTGATTGCACACTAGTCAGTCACTAGTGTAATGCGTCTAGTCCTATCTTCGGTGCAGACTGAATTCTATCAGTCATGTTTGCAATGTGCACCGAAGATAGGACTAGACGCATTACACTAGTGACTGACTAGTGTGCAATCAAAAATATCCAATACAGTCCTACAGGAGGTCAGTCGCGAGCCTGAATAGCTCAGTGGTAACGTCTCTGACTGCGGCACTGGGTGACGCGGGTTCGAATCTCAGAAGGGACATCAGTTCCTTCAAGGGTGCAGATACGCCTTGCTGATGAGTGCCAACTAGCACGAAACCTAGGTCCAAGGCTTCCTGCCGATTGCCTCCAACTATATAATACCAACAATTCACAGTGCACCGTAATGGCGAGCCACCTAGCATGGTAGCCACATTGCGAACATGACTGATAGAATTCAGTCTGCACCGAAGATAGGACTAGACGCATTACACTAGTGACTGACTAGTGTGCAATTAAAAAATATAGGAGAAATAAGGAATAAGAGATGGCCGATGCATGTTAATATTCTGTTGGCAACAAGGCAGCCATCTGATGAGTTTGCATTTTCCGATTAACCCTGGAGGTGATTGTGTACATGAGAGAGATTAAATACTAATATTACAAGACAGAGATTATCTGAAAAGGGTTATTATTTGACGTGAATTTAAAATAAAGCTGATCATGCGTCCACTTTTCATTTCATGTATGTAAAAGTAGGAAGATGAAATGTCAAATAGAATCAACAAGACAAGGGGATATTCTGAAGAAAGAAGACGGAAAATTAACACTAGTCTTATTCAAAATTTGGATAAGAACTTCAAATGTAGCAGCAATGCATTGTCTCTCAACACAAAACGAGGCCTCATGCTTATAGAATGAGAAACTTTCAGTGAATACCCATCTGTGTTTGTTGAGGCTTTGTATTTGACTTCATTGTGATGTCGTAACATTTCCATGAAACCAGTTGGTGGAAATACAAGTGTCCGTAAATTCTTTGTTCCCAGGTGGTTGTCGTATATCTTTATTCGATGGATATTGAAATGAATAAGCCACTGTGCATCAAACAAAATTAACAAGATTAAAAAAAACCAACCTTGATTCCATTGGGTTATTGGACGTTTGTGGAGTCGTTGATTCGAGTTGAAAATTTACATTTGCATGAAGATGGAGTGGTCCTTTATTGCGCTGCACTGTGCAAATAGCATTGAGAATTGATCAAATATTGATTCGGTGGGTAAATTATCAGCTGTAATTGATTGTTATTATTATAAAGTTCTTTCATTACATACCTCCAAAGCTCAAATTCATATTTCAGTTCACAAGAAAACGTCGGGCTGCGTAAGAGTTCATTGCACGTAACGGTGATTGGACAAACCAATCAACAGTGAAAAGTCCATAATCACGGATGTGCATATTTTAAATTGTTGTCTGCATAAGCCGACTAATTTTCCTTCTTTCTCTTTCTACGAATTTAGTGCAAGCGACCAGGCTTTGGTGTCAGTGGTATTAAGTTTTATTTGACGAGAGAGAGAGAATTTGATTTTAGCTTCCACCGTACTGAAATATATGAATTTTTTACGCTTTTTGATTTATGTCAAGTTGTGATGGATACAGATGCAGTACAGTGACTTTACTGCAGTGATGTCAATGAGTTGAAGCGTCCCTGCATTAAAAATAGACGCCTTCTCAATACTGTAATAATCTTGGTGAATTTATTGTTCAAAATGCAAACACAACATGAAGAAATCGGAATACACATATCAGTATTATATATCTATACATCTGGCTTTCTTATGACATACTAAGCTTTAATCATCATCATGAACTGTGCTTCATATAGGATGAAGAAATTATCATTCTGATAGGAAGTAACAGTTCTAAGGTTAAAAGATTCTTTACACATGTACAATATTGTTAGTTAAGTATGGATATCTATAACATTTCAGTATGTGCTTCCATTATTTTGACAAAGGCGATCATAAAATATCACCTGTCTTGCTTCATACTAAACTGTAGGGCGGTAGTTTTTTTTATCCTCTTTACGTTGTTTGATGTCAATGCTACAAGGGGTTCAAGTAAGGTTTAAAATGAGTTGAGACGTGTTAACCTACCTCTTACGATATTTGTTATTACGAGAGGCGCATTTATCAAAGTGTGTCTATAATATTGAGACAGTTAATGTCATATTCAGCTAATTGTCCACAACCTTTTGGATATATACACCCTTTATGACCCAGAAAAATAAATGAATGAAAAGCAGTCGCCGAGAAATCAATATTTGCATACGCTAAATGAGCAAAGGTGGAGATGCGATCATCAGAGAAGAATATAAACTAAATCACTGAAAGAAAAGAACATTGCACAAAATACTGTCGAAATGACCGCCACTAGTCTGGAGACCACTACATCTAATTCTTCTTTAAACAATATTTAACGCTGCTTGATCATGATCATTTCCATAATTATAAAGACAAATCTCCTCAGTCCACCACAATAGTGGTGTTAAGGTTTAGTATAGTGAATATGCAGAAAACTGAAATAATTCATGATAAACAAAAGTTTGAAGACTGGTGCTACACCTTCAAAATACTCCCTGTCATAAAAAGAAAGTGTAAGTAGAAACCGTAATACATTTAAATTAAAGCATTCAAATGACGAAACACGCACACTGATATTTAATTAAGACAACCAAAGACTGAATCCAAGGACGAATATTTCTTATCCGCAGCTTCATATTCAAAACAAGCATAGTTTAAGAGAACAGTCATTTTCGAAAAATTCTTCTTTAGATTCTGTAAATCCATGATTGTTAGAACAAAATAACCAGTAGACACAAACCAAAGGCATGTCAAGAATTGTACTGGGGTTTGATATGATGGTTAACATAATTGGTATTTGCGCTAATGAATTCCCTACCTAGTCGATTCGCAAGCCTATTGTTCTAACAACTATTAGAAAAACCAGCGTTGGCTGAAGATAGATTATCACCTAAATTAATTTTTGGATGTTTGCAAAGTGCCCTGTTACCCAATGTTTTAAAAGAAAACTGCTGATCATTTTTGTCAATTCTGTCACCTCAAGGCGATTTGACATCTTCGAGGATTATTCTGGTTTTGTTCTTTTTCTCACCTGTACAGCTGTCAACGTTAACTTTCGACTTCCTCTGAGGACATTCTAAAAAACTGAAAGTATTACAGAGAGTTTCCACGTCACTATGTTCTGTTTGAAGAAACCTACTTTATGAAGAAAACCAGATATGTCAAGTTCCAGATTCTTCGTAACACTATCATGAACCGCCAGCAATGAATACATTTGATCGTAGCATATTTTCATTTTAGCTGCCCGTTGCTGCGGTGCCTAATTCTTCAGAGTAAATCTACTATCTGCAAAGCCATTCACATATACTCTGAAGTATAAAAGTTATTCGGACAATATTTTTGCTACACGTTCGCAGTAAAATTCGTTTATTGTTTTATGTTTTATTCTTCAAATTATTCAAATATCTCATCTTTTCATTGTCAGTCAAATTTATTTTATGGTAATCCTAAGAATATCGAGAGAGTAAATGTGAGATTACAGAATTTATCTTTTTCTCTGATTTACATTAGAATTTTTATTTTACCGTGGAATGACGTCAGACGACATAAAACATATTTCAAGAACCCACCCAGTCTTGTCATCTTTCTAAAACTGAAGAAGAAATAAACGATTCTTTGAGAGATATTATTTCTTAACACAAAATACAAAGTTTTGCAGATTTAATTATCACTTTCTTATATCGTTCAATCTTTGTGCTATGTCTTCGGTGCATTTATCAAATCATTTTTGTTCATTTGAGTGCTTCGATTTTGTGTCATAAAATATTGTGCTTAATTCTTTTTTATTCCTTCACGTTTCCATTGTAAAATACGGCTTGAAGCTAAAGACTTGAAGTTGCTGTAGCAGTGTTTATTTTTTACAGGATGAGATTGCTAGCCTTATGCTCTACCTCTCCTTTTTATCAGCTTTATTTCTGGCTTAGCGAGTTAAAGGCTGAGAATCAACCCCCGGACGATGTGTATCGTCGGCGAGCGTCGTAACGGTTGTTCCTCCGACATACATTGCTTTAGCATAGCTGCAGTTATACTTTGAAAGGTAAACGAGCACTGTGGAATACTTTATGTGTATTATATCACCTGACGAAAAATTACATGTACAAAAACGCCTCCAACGAGTTCACATTTACTCTGTAAAAATTCCTTGAATTATCGTTTTTATGTCCCGATAATTCTATTTTTTATTAAGTCTGAGCATGACATTCAACTGAATTGAGACAATCAATACATTCTCTATAGTTGGTTTGTAGGCGCTAAAATAAAAATTGAAAGATTCGTTGTTTCTATATAACTCCAAATACCAAGTGAATCTGATTGAATGCCTTGAAAGCAATCTTCATTGATTCGCTGAGCGTATTGTAATCAGATTTTCGTAAAACGTTTATTACATTCATAAAAGTAGACTCCATAATTTCCATTCTGTACTAGATTTCTCTCAAAATAGGCCTTCAGGTGAATATAGAGGAAACACACGTGATGAAGATTCCTGGCAACACAACAGCAACAACAACAAACCAAGATCAGCATGAGTGAGGGAAATCTGAAAGGAAAAGCCTCCTTTACCTACCTACTTGAGATGCATCACAGGCTGACGGAACTGACGAGGATATCAAGGAGAGGATCGAAAAAGCAAGGCAAGCTTTCATTTCCCTGAAGTCTGTGAGGAGGTCAACAGCACTCAGCATGACAATTAAGGTCCGGATTTTCACCTCCAATGTGACGTCAGCTACTTATTATACGGGTCAGCGATTTGACGCGTCATGAAGATCGCTTCAAACAAACTACAGACTTTCATCAAAAGGTGTCCGCTCAATACTCACGATTGGATGGCCAGCCAGAAAAGATGAGAAATAGTGAGGGATCTCTGAGAGCGAACCAACGAATAACCGATTTTGCAACAAATCTTCAGGAAGAAATGCAGGTGGATTAGCCATACTCTGAGAAAACCATCAAATGACATCACAAGACCGGCCATCGCTTCAGTGAAACCTGATTAGGAACCAGCGATTTGGTCCTCAGTGTGAGGGTGGCATGGAGGAGGTCATGTGAAGAGTATATGAAAGCATGTGCGCAGATGTGAAGACAGGTGAAAACGTTGGCAGGTAATCGAATGAGATGGAGAAGTGTGGCTGCAACCCTATAATAATAATAAAAGACAGAGGGGCTTAGTTGACCAAGGGCTTTCGCCTCAGTATTTTCCTAATAGCGCTCTTGACTGCCTTTAAATTAAACAGCCTTAAGTTTATTTCAAATTATTCACTCCTCACTCAATTTTGAGATTCCCAATTCGGCGAAAAAATGGAAGAACGCATGAGGATTCGATTTAATCTTCAACACGACATATTCTTTTTTAATAAACAGTTCATATCAATGAACCCTTGGTAAATCTCAGACAATTCTCACTTTAAACTTTATAGCATTTGATATCTTTCTTTGATTTCGCACCATCACTCACCTGAATTATTTGTGATGATGAGAGCGGTTGTACATTTGTAAATATCAGTTAATATTTCGTATTGAGGATAGACTGTGCTTGAAATCTTCGTTTGACATTCCCACATGTTGATGATATCGCTTGATTTGCAGTTTCGAAATGCAACTAACGTACGTTTATCATGCGCATTCAATGAAACATACAATGTGTCGGCAGTTTTGCATATGTACGTTTGCCGTCAATATTGAGGTTAATCCAATTGGGAGAACGTGAGATTATTTTGCGTCGAATACATTATATGATAATTAGGTCTCAATCTAGTTTATATTTACATAAATACAATAAATCTCTATCTATCCATGCTTTCGAAAATGAGCTCCATAGGAACTTTCGATTCTAAGCATGACGACAAGTATTCACACTGAATCACAATCTATCTGATCAATAGTTGCAGAATAAATCTGAAACGTCACTGAATTGTGTCACTAGAAGCAGTTTATATTTCAAGGCAGGAGTATAAATATCGTCACATATGGCATAGATCCTAAACTTCCGCTGGTGTCTGGAACTCACAGTTTTACCTCAACAAGAATAGGTGCTACAACATCCAGATGACGGTGAAATCTGCTATTTGAATTCTTCATGCAACTTGAATACTGTAAATTAGTTATATAAATCCAAGCTTATTGTCAACTTTTTTTACAAAGTTAGTGCGATAAATACAACGCCTCATACTTGATTCACACAATTTACATGACAAATCGCATTTCAATATTTCGTTATTCAGTGAGGTATTTACAAGTGAGCCTCATGTGCACCCACGTATACTTCAGCGAGTGCTATTTGCATCGTTCATGTGAGTGAACTAAAATGCACCGGAATGTGATCATGGTTACATGGAATTTTTAATAATCCACTTATTAATACAATAGACATCACTGATTAGGTTAATCACGTAATACGCCACATACTAAAGCTACGATTTCAATGGAACAAATATATGTCAGTAAGAAATGAATATATTCATCGTTTATGCAGACTGTAAAAGGATAGTGGGGCAATTGTAGATATTGTAGTGGATTCATATCAGCCTTTAATATCAGATAAACAGTAGAATTCAAATACATTTGTGGGACATGCATTCGGTGTGAAGTAATCCATGAACATTTACTAATTTTTCAGCACTCAACCTACATGAACGAATCTATTACATTGCAGTTCAATTCAATTGGGGAATATGATTTCCTGATATGACACAAGCACGTGATTTAACATGAGTATTTCGATTTCCAGTCTCATGCTCAAATCATGTAAGCGTAGAACTGGAGCACTGTGGTAGAATGAATATACATATTAGGTTAGTTTACTTTTACATCTCACAAAGCAATGCAGTATCAACAACTGGATGACGTTCGAGAATAAACTTTTACCACTCATAATCATAGTCACAATGTGTCTAAAACATATTTTTCTATCTTTCCTGTCTCTACAAATTCCTTCTGTGTTTGGTTGCCATTTTCCCTAAATCCGGAATGAGCGTTGCTTTTTTCTGATTGCACGTGTGCGGTGCTGAACTGTTAAACTAAGCTTCGGTTTTTGACCTCACCTAACTAATTCACTTCTTAAAACTGTGACCTTGTCTCAGCCCACCAATTTTCCCATGGTTATATAACTCAGCAGGGTCAGTTGTTTTAGTTTGAGATAAATTTATGTGCTCCGATAATCTTCTTGACCCAATGTACTAGTCTGAAAGGTGTAACTGACCTCATGGTCATTACATTGCATTTAGTAAATTATTTCCTTCAAGGCAACAATGTTTGTCGCTTAGAGAGTTGGTTAGTTTAAGTGTCATCCTAATTCCAACCTTATCTGGAATCTTGCGTAAAGCCTATGAAGTTCCTTCTTTATACGGTAGTACCACGAAGGTTTTGAATTATCTATAATTTTAATCACTTTTATTGCTGATCTATGGTTCCTCATATATTTTTGAATACATCCCGCGAGGTGGTTGTTCATTAGTAATACTTCCTTTATTTGTTTGATTTCATCGATTAAATCGTCTATCATTTTATGTAGGCTCTTCGCCTCAGTACACAGACATTTAACTAAACCTATCTTCACCAATTCTGGATGGGATGAATCAACATCAGTTTATTAGTTACATTGTGCCAGTTCCATATATATGCTGATATCGTTTTTTTCTACAGTCAAACATGGCCAACTCACACTGTTTGTTTCCTAGCTCAGGAACGAATATGATTCCATCGACTACTGAATGATATATTTCGATTTCAACACAGTGAATGCGTCATCCACATATCTGCACAATAACAAAGGAGCAGGATATGGTACTGCTTGTTTATTAAGTTTATTTTGAAATTCGAATGCACTGGAGAATGAAAATAGCTGAACGCCTAATATTGTTTCATTGAAAGAGAACTCAATCCTACTTCTGCGTTCACCATCGATATTCAGTTCACTTTAAACTGGCTCAAGAGCTGTGTTAATGTTAATACGAGTGTACAAACTGGCTGTGTCAAAACTTATCATTCTTCCATTTTTTTCTTATTGGATCTCCTCTAGATTCTGTTTCTTTACACGCGAATTTGTTAGCCTAGAATTCCATCTATCCATTGTGTCTGAATAATCAACTCAGACATCCAATTTCTGCAATCTCTAGGTCAGATACATGTGCGCATCAAATATTTTCTCACGGTAGCTGATGCGTTTTCACAAACAATAAAGGTATCATCCACATATCTTAGATAGAATTCATTCTGTTGTTTAGGCCGTTGCGAAATACCAGCTCTCAATTCACACAGTAACTGATCTTCGAAAGATTTTGCGTAGGCGATCTTCATTGCAACAGAATTCAATTGTCGGAATAAACACTCACGGATTCGAAATTCGATATATCTGATATTTCCCGTTATTGAAATATTCAGCTGAAGAGTTTCACCGAAACACAGTAAATAAATACAGGATAAGCAGAGGAACACGTTATTGCTGGACACAAAACGAAACCTCATTCTTACGGTCTCAGGAAGTGTTCCAGTATACACCCATATGTGTTTCTGGAGGTTTTGAAGATGAATTCGTTGTTAAATCGCTGTCATGTGCAAAGCGCGGTTACTCCATCGTATGTATACAAGTTCACACATTTAAACTGTCAAACGTATGTAATGAAATGAAATAATAATATCGAAAAACCACTGATACCTTAATTAATCTAATCAATTTCAATTCATTTGTAATTGCTTCCTCGTACATTATCAGACAATCTGCATTACATGGATATTGCTGGTTAATTAGTCATCTGTTGTCAACGAACTACCAAGTTTTTTCAAACACTACCCAAAATCTTCGATGAAGAACTATTTTTATTTCATGCATTTAGCAGGTGAAAATATTTAGATGGAAAAAAGAAATTGTCAGTGCTGGAAACAGCTGGAAAGTGTATAACAATCCAGTCAACACAAAACATGCACAACACGAACTTTACCTAATCCATTGGAGGTTAGCCTGTATTTGTCCAGTAGTCTGATACAAGGATGATGCACAACTTCACATAAATTCTTGATTTCGTCAACTAGTGAAGTTGAAATTCTTGAACTGCAACATGCAGACACATTGACTGAGCAGAAATATACCAGCGTAGTAGCAGCGGAGATTTTACTTGTCCATTTCTTAAGGGGTTGATTAGTGCGTTCTGCTTAATAATCCCAAATTGGATTAAGGCACATATTCATCAACGGTTGTTATACTCTGCTTCTCCGATTTCCCATGCTTTGTGATGAGCATCACATTAAAATCAATCAATTATCCACTAACCAACACTAGAGAATTAATCTACCCATCATAAGTTGCTGGCGTCTTGACGAATAGCAACAAGCAACCCACCAAGTCATCTTTCTATAACGGAAGAAGAACTAAACGATTGTATGAAATATAAAATTGACTTGAGATGAATTAGAAAAGTTCAAGTCGACTTGATAAAAAAACAGAAAAACCATGAGGGCTTCGCAGATGTATTTACCATATTCCCATTATAGAAAAATGTGTTATTTCTCCTATCCATTTAACAAACCTTTTTTTCTTTATTTCAACGTTTCTGTTTCGCATCATGAAACATTTTCTTATTGAGTAGGTTTAGATAAACATTCATGGATAAATAGCCAGGGGGAGCTGTTGTATGTATGACGTCACTTTACTGAAAGATAAAAATTCTAACGAGTATCAGAAAAAAAGACGTTTCTGGTAATTTCATATTTTTTCTATGAACTTCTTCAGAATTATCGTCAAATGAGCTTCGACTGAAAATGTAAGGTTATGCGAAATTCATATTCATAATTTCCACTCTCCAACAAAATAATCAAGTCATCCGATTTCAAAATTTAAAGGAAATCCACGCCTCTCAGTTAATGTGCAAAGTTGCTTGAATTTCTTGCAGCAGCCAGATTAAGCAATGGAAAGCGAATTAATTAAACGTTCAAGAAATTTCATAGTATAATGCGAGACAGAAAACATTTCAACATTAAATTTGTCAAGAAGTTGGATGTAATTATAGGACCGTGTGAATGTCCGCATTGAACTCTCACTCAGTTATGGTCATGATGAACATGTGAAATGTGTCCTCGAATGCAGGAAATGTTACTCACAGTGAGAGTGATAATTTATTCATCACATACATAGCGCATTTCATGATGACAAGTAAAGCATATCATCTGGTAAAATGCGAATTACTCAGATGGAGATATTGCATGCATCTAATTCACTTTGTCCATGTAATATCTTCGTTTGAGTAGATAAACGAATTACATTTCATAAGGAGTGGGGAGAAAACATTAAATCTGTCCTACTGCATACTTAATCTCATCTTCATTATGATTTCACTGAACTCCAAATTGAATTATGTGCTGAAGATGTTGCAGGGTGAGTAAATGAAAGCCTCATCATTAGACCATCCAACTGATAGTTCATGTCGGAAATACATGTACTTTTGGCATATTCGTGAAGATGTTAAACCGATGAATACCATTTTCTACATGCTCTCTGCAACACTCCTCATGGTTGTTTCATAAAGGGAATGTGGTGATTCTTTTGAACTATTCAAATGACAGTGAAATGGAATGCATTTTACTTCTTAATGATTAAATCACATTGGATAAGGTTCCCTGTAGGCGAGTGTTAGAGATAGATGGTAATGATACTAAATGTAATGGCTTCACATGATATAGTTCTGATAAGGCCTTAGAATAATGGGAGTGATTAATTTGAATACACTGCATGCGAAATCAAATATTATGATATATATATATATATACTCTCATCGTAATTGCATTATTGAGGACTTTGCAAAATCAAACAAATGTGATGCTTGTGAGATACTCTGATCTATTTGTTAATGAATGAAATGATAGACGTAAAACATCTCACAAAGTATATGTATACTGTACAGTCTGAATTCACACTATCCATTTACATTACTCATGAGTAGTTCGATGGCAATTTATTATTTGCATTGAATTTCTAGACATTTATCATTGAAATCGTAAGGAAATGTAATCTCCTAGAATGGTTGCAAAAGCACTTTGTTGTTGCTCTAATCCCAAAGTTCAAAATGCGATATAGGACACCCGAAAGTTAAGTGGTAAATGAACACTCGGTTTTGTATATCAGTGACCAAACAACCACCTTACTCAAGTTAACCCATGAAGTTTACTGAACACAACGTAAAGCTACAAAAATCTCATTAGAAAGGGGAAAGTCAATTTAAACAACAACATTTTTTGGACAAAAACACATTTGTTTGGCGATTTTGCAGAGAAGCAATATGGGTATCATTGAGTGAGCGTAACAAAGGTGTTACATTTCATAAAAAACTGTTATGAGGGAAGTGAAAGTCAATTCAACAAGGATACAAGCAATCGATCATACGTATGGACCTTCTAGAAATTAGATAATAAGTAGTCAGCTGAACTCTGCGGATGACAAGAATATACAAAAAAATTTAACTTAGTTCGGTTATGCCTTGTGAAAAGCATCGGTGTTTGGCAAATGATTTCTTCTAACTCTGGATATATGAAATTATATATTCTTTTGGAGAGCATGAAATTTAGCAGCCCTATCAGCGTCAAACACAGTGTGAACATTATGTATCCCTCACATTACCTATGCTTTCATCGAAAGAAGACATATCGGCTGACCGTGTGTAAGAATGATAAGTAAAACGTATTACCATGGTAGATTTTACTTATTATTCTAACTCATTATTATTATATTTGTTGATTCATTTAAAATTATCCTTTATCAGTAGCATTATCTGAACTCACTTCAACATTATCACTGTTTTTATTGTTATCATAAATATTGCTCTGTTTGCAATTGTTTATATATTCTCTAATGACAAATTCTTTATCTAAGTGATGTAATTGAAACATGATGAATTAATTCTTAATTTTGATCTCTCATACTCCCTCTCCCTTTATCTATTTGAACGTGACCTGGAAAACATTCGCACCTGTCTCTTTGCATGACTTATTCAATGTAATTCATTTGCTTATCAGCCTTATATCTCCCAATGTTATTTCAATAGTTCATACATATATATATATATATTTAGATATAAATACATCTCTGTATGTGCATTCACCTGACGAGTTCCACCGAAATTTGATGAATTCACTGAATCCTGAATCATTAACCTGCTTTTTTGCTTGTTCTAAATTAAGTTTATGTCTGTCATCGCCTGACTTCATTGTTTAGATCAACATTCAACTAGTAAGTTTCCGTGTACCTGAGAGAAGAACTGTCAGTCATGTTCAGTACCTAAAATTCAGAAAACAAAGCAAAATAGACCTTGTTGAAATGTCTCTCTGGCGTTCAATTGTTGTGGAAATTTGAGAATTTCATCAGCACTAAACATTGACAGGTCAGCGTAAAATCGATGATTTCACGATGTTCTTAAAACTAAGGTTCAATCTAGAGTCTACATATGGTGTAGAAGTCATTGGTGAAGATAAGTACACTCTTGCCGGGGAATTCATATCTCTCAATATAAATTTTAAGTGATGCCTCATTTTAAGTCTGCAGCTATTCTTCATACAATCTTCGTGATATGCGTTGTGTTGATTAAACTTGCCGCAATCGAACAAACGCTGAACTAGACCCTGATTTGATTTGAAAGCATAAGCTGTCGAATGATGTTCAGTATACATTTATACTACTCAGCAGTAGTCTTGTAGTGGTTTGTAATTGAAATCAAGCAGTGAGATATGTATGACATTTCGGAAAAGTAGGATCTCCTAGAGTGGTTAGTAAGGTACTAAATATGCAGCTTCATAGGAAAATTGAATATATAGGACAAGACACTTTGCACATACATGACCAGAAAACATATTGGTTTCCTTATAAGTGATATTATTTCATCTTTTCAAGTATCTGAGTAATCAAAATGACGCTTTGCTCAAGTAAATACTTGAATGTTACCAATTGAAATAATGCAACGAAACTCTCATTAAAGATGTGAGAAGCATTTTTCAAAGAAGATAAATGTGTTCCAAATTTCTAACTTCGTTTATATAATCCCATTATTTTCCATAGTTTGACTTGATTGATAGTGGTATTCCCCATATTTCCGGTATGAATGATGGGTCATTCCTATTTCACGTGTTGGGTGAAGACTCGATGAACAAGGATTCAATAATCCACCTCTCTCAACCTACCTATATTACTTACTTCCTTAAATTTTAACCCTCTTCAATCTTATTGCGTGGTTTTATGTTAATTCACGGAGTGAAAAACAAAACAATTTATGTGCACAGAGAATGGCTGACCCCGAGAAGAAAGGTTGAACAGACTATATAATGAAAAATTTTTATCAAGTAAAAATCCTTCAAACATTTGGAAACTTTTCGATAAACCCACAAGTAAAAATTCAAATGTCTTCTGATGCTTATTCTGATGTTAATGCTTTAAACAAATCATTTATCATGAAACAAATTAATATGCCTGTACCTGATGTACCTAGTCAAGATAATGGTCATTTTCCGGGTTTTAAAGAAGAGGATGTACTATTATGTTTGAAATATTTAAATCCAACACACAGCCTTCGTCCAGATGGTGTACCAGGCATTCTTCTTCAAAAGTGTGCAGACATCTTGTGTCATCCTCTTACTCAAATCTTTAATGCATCATTCAACAAGGAAACGGTACCTTCTGACTGGAAAGAAATCAAGGTTGTACCTGTACAGAAATCATCTTCTGGAGCAGGTATAAAGTTTAGACCGGTCGCTATAACATCTCCTTTTTGAAAACTATGGAGAAACGTCTTTTGAACATTCTTAAACCTTCTTTAAAAGCTTTTTGTGACCCTAAGCAGTTTGCTTATAAGTGTGGCAGAAGTGCATTAGATGCAGCCATTGTACTACACCACAATATTGTTTCCTGCCTTGATAAGGGTGCTAAGTTCGTTCGAACAGCTTTTTTAGACTATACTGTAGCTTTCGACTCTGTTCCTAGAACGCTTTTATTGGGAAAGATGATTTCAGCACAGACAGAGACCTGGGCAATTAGATGGCTGTCTTCTTATTTTAAGGATAGGAAACAGCATACTGTTTTGGCTGGAAAGCGCTCCACTTCTCAGCTAACTGAAAGTGGTGTGCCTCAAGGTGCAGTACTTTCTCCATTTCTTTTCTCTTTCTTTTTGCATGACCTTCCGAACTCACCCAAATTTAACTTCATTAAGTATGCTGATGATCTGACCGTTTCTGTCCCTGTAGTTTCCACATCGGATTGTTTCCATATCAATGGCTTCTTAGCTGAAGTTAAAGACTGGTCTGGCTCAAATGGTCTTAAACTAAATCCAACTAAATGCAATACTGTTGATTTCAGCTTGAGAAGTGAAAAAGACATGCATGGATTGATCCAATCTCATGATTGTTGTAATATTGATGGTATCATGATAGAGAGTAAGTCAAGCGTTTCTTATCTTGGCATTACTTTCTCTTCAAACCTTTGCTGGTCGTCTCATATTCTTATAGTTTCTAAGAAGATTTTCTGTCTGACTTATTACATAAAGAAGTTGAGGCACTCAGGTATAACCCAATCTGTTCTCATACAATTTATTAATTCATGTGTTTTGCCCATCATTCTTTATTGTTTTCCATTATTCTTCCCTGGGTTACTCAAGAAAGACCATATAATACTTCGAAGAACATTGAAGGCTGTAAGTAGGGTCAGTGCTATCCCTTTGACTCAACTAACCGACACTGTTGTCAATAGGCACATGAATTCTTGTAAACACTTAGCTAAATTTATTTTGTCTGATAGTGAACATCCTCTTTATTCACATTTGTTTCCTTGTATCTCCTCGGGTAAGACCAGAAGAAATTTCATAAACATTTATGCTCGTACTACAAAATATAAAAATTCGACCGTAACATATTTGGCACTTACAACATTTAAATAATTAACTATACTATAAAATGTAATGATGCATATTATTGCATGTGTGATTTGTTATATTATTTATTTATTATTCACTATCACATAGAAATGGTGTGATTTTGTTGGGTTTTTTTATTATTTCCTATTAATTATCAATATTTTCAACATTTCATACATTTATATAATTATAAAAAGCGCTAAACCAATGCAATATGTAAAATGAAACGCTGAAAATTCCATGCTGTAAATTGTTATTGTTGTGGAATAAAGTGATTATTATTGAGTAATTTTGAAAACAGCTCAGAAATTGAACTGCATGCAGTAACACAAAACCACACAATAGGATGGGAGAGGGTTAAAAATTTAAGCAGTAATGTAGATAGGTTGCGAGAGTTAGAAAGTTAGAAAGTTGTGTGAATACCTTTATATGATTATGAGGAGCAATGTATTGTGCTCGAAACTTCATCAGCAAATATCACTGTTGAACACTGTATGACTTCATCAAAATATATTTTACACTCAGTGGAATTATGCTCTACCACAATGCAAAATTTTTTGATTGTGATAATGCGGACATAGTGTGTCGCTTACTTTACTTTTCATTCATTTGAAGGTAAATGCATCGGCTGACTGCCTGTCCAAATTCTTTCACTAATTCCTCAGGAATTCTACAGTCTTACACGTCACAACACAGAATGCAGGCTTCTATTCTGTGCCCTGATTTTTCATAAGCGGTTGTGTTAATGTCATAAATTGTGCCGAGATATCTGCATTTTTGCACCGGATTTAAAATCAAGAATTGCTTTGACATAACTGCATAACCACTCAGAATAGTGACTCATCATCCATAGAAATGAGCATGCATTTATATTTAAACACATTGTTTTGTTGGTGGATAGTTGCATCATCTCTCTTCAGGCTGTGAGGAATACTGAACTCTTCCATATCCTCACATATATATATACCTATTTATATATGTATATATAAACGTCAGAAAACTTTTGCTATGTAACAGCACGTTGGCCTAAGAAATCTCAAATTAAATATAAGTGATCACTGATGAAGATACAAAACCAATCATAAATACTTGAATTCCTCTCTAGTAGCCTTCGTTAATTCTTCAGAATATTTTAGAAAGAACAACTTGACAGACAACTGATTTAAATAATTCACCAAATTTTGGTAAGACTCTCCAGCTGATTACTCTACATGCAGCTGCATATTCAAAATATCCAATTTCATGTCGTTGGGTGCATATTCTGTCAAGTTAGTGATGTTGCAATGGGAAACGCTTCATGACCACTGTTTCAGGACTTATACTTATCAGGCCTAGACACCAAAAATCTTATTTTTACAATTCAACTTATATCAGCCTAATCTTAACTTCACCATAGAATACAAGTTAGTTTGTACTACTACATTCACAGATGTTACCTTTGCGAAAGGACTGATGTTACAATGGAATGATCTACGTTTAAGCAGTTTCAATGTATGGGACAGTACATACATTTTGTAAGTTTTGCTCCAATCCAACCTAACACATTGTTCAGCAAACCACACTAAAGGTCGTTCCGAATGGACAAATGAATGTGAAACGATGATTCTGAAGCATTTTTTATCCAAGAATGGATACTCCGAGGAGTTCAGGATTAAATACTCTAAAGAAAACATCGTTAGTAAAACTATTCAGATAGTTTAGAAGAAGGCTCAGTGTACCAGGTTCACATTAAATGTGATGGTGTACAAGAAGCAGTTAAATGAAGACTTGGTATAGCTATCAGTGAAACTTATTATGCCAGGTATCTTGTGTTCTTAACAGCACTAAGTTGGCTTCAATATCCTAGGGACGATTGACTGATAAATAAAGAATATTCCTTTCGATAACACCATCATCCGGTTCTAGAGTTATATATCCATCCATAATAATGAAAGAATGATTGTTACTGACAACATCAGTAGTCTCCAAAGAGCCACATCAAATCACTCACCTCAGAATTCCAAAATATATTTGCAAATGTATTGTAATTAGATATAAGGCCAAAGTAGACATATGTGGTAGCATGTTATTCAATATTAGTTACGTGATTTTAAATATCACACTGTGATTCAGTATTACAGATTGGTTGACGTTTGGAGTATAAATCATTGCACACAAATGCTGATAAATGCTCGGGATAGTGAGACACATGAGTTGCATGCACGTCAGTGTGTAAATTAATAACTACGCTTAAGTGGGAAATCAAAAGGTTAGTTAATGCAAGTGTAATGACGAAGATAGGAGTGTTCATATGCACAGGATGCAGAGCCATATCATGAAAGGCCGAAAATGCAAGTAAATTATCAAATTGCGGACTCCACATCACGTCAGAGCAGTAAAAGTGGTTCTCGGGGACGCCTGCCAGCGTGACTAAATAAAGGTGTGGTAAAATCATTATCAGTTAAATATTAGACCAGCTAGTAGAAGGTGGCAATAAAGGTAGCACTAGAAAAGTCTTCTCTACCATCGATCTCGTACAAAATAGACTGCCAAAAGCATCTATGTAACGAACTTTCCAGACAGCAGTGGCTACTGCCATTCGCTTGAAACAACCGGTGCTCTCTATGAAGAAGGAACAGTTCCAACCAACCTCGTTACCACAATTGTATTAACAAACGTTTAGTTTTCATTTTAAAACATTGTTCTTAACTCACACACTTACACACATACGACGCCATTTTCTACTCTACTTCCGTCTTTTGCATGAGCATTCATCCATTTGACGCTAATGATCAATTTCAATAGAATTTAATAGGAACATTTTTCATAAGATTTTATTACTATACATTCGTTACCATTCCGAATCAGTTACTTCTACTTTAATTGATCTATTCCAATGTACGCAAACGTTTTCGCTGAGAGTAACATCAGCCTACTACTAAGTAGCATAAAAACTGAAAGATAATTTATAAGGCTGGACATTCTGTGGACAGGGTCAGTACACTCGCCTAGACCTTCACGGTAATCAAGTTGAACCTAACCACAACTGCTTCAACAGAGAATATCAACTCAGACCAGCAAGGATATATGAAAACGCAGATATGGTGTGCCTCTCTCGTGCCTACTAAATAAGATCAAGTCAGTGATGAAGACTGATTTAATATGTTTCGTATTGTGAATAATAATATTGTAATACACATTCGATGAGATTATATAAGGTAAGGTAGTCGCCAGCATACAAATTTCAGTGAATTCTGAAATCTCCCCAGTCATCTTAAGCCAGGTAATATGCAAGTGCGTTTGAAGAGAATTTATTATTCCGGATTATTCACTTAATTATTTTTTTAACCAGTGATGATGTTTACCGATCTCCATGACGCATTGACATGAATGATCCATCTAACAGAGTCGGTTAAAAAAAGTATGTTGTAGAGTTAATAGCAGAATGGAGAATAGTCGCCGTGGTATAATATAGTCCTACATTGGAGAAGTTTATCTGATATTCACAACCAAGCACTATATATATCTAAGTACCAGTAGTGTGAAAGTAGTGTCAGTACACTGATGTGGTTTTCCTCTATGGATGTACTCGAAGCGTCATCCAGTTATTGTTATGCTGTTTCGTGCATGAAATGAACTGGGGTCATTTGTAGTCACAATGTGCACTATTTCTGTCAGTTTTCGATGTACTTCATGTGAATGTCATCATACGTGGTTCACCAGATGTATATTTCCATGGAAATCTCTTCCTGAAAATTGAAGAGCATTTATCAAGAACTAAATATAAACATCGATTAATGTTTGAAAGACATTTTTCTGCTGAATACAGATGAATTAATTCAGTAGTTACAGCAAAGTCGAGAGTCGCGCTTCCATTATTTCCCTAAAAGAATGCCAATACAGAATAGATTGACACCAGAGGAAGTAAAGGAACTCATAAATATGCTGGATTAAACTAAAGACGCCATGTCACGCAAGCTACTAACTAAAAGTTGCATCTCATGTTGCCGACAAGTTGCTAGTATTGCCAGAATTAATTAATAATTCATTAAAAACTACTCATATGCAACCTGCCTTAGAAATAACCGTCGAAGAAAAAGAGAACTTGTGCATAAAAAATATCACATAACCCAATGATCCAAAAATGTTTCCTCTAAAATCACTGGCTAATAATATGCAACTCTTAGTGGTTTGATAAAATGAAATTACATCATGGTCATTGAAGAGGATGACGGAGAAACAACAGTTCCAATGAACAGAACTGATTACGCAAAGAACCTGTTTGGACATTTACCCAAATGATCTCACATACTTACTGAATAACATAAGTGTGCTGAGGAAGATAAAGTGAAATTCTATATTGATAAACATATTCAACAGGAGAAATACAAAATCTGAGCAGGATTTTCTGGGGTCAACATGCTACAATAGGCAAGGTTCGGTGAAAGATTAACCGAATTTCTTATTGTATGCACTCAACAAAATAGTGGTTTCATTTGAAAATATTATTCTCCATGTGACAACAAGTGCATGGGATTATATTCAATTGGTTCTTCTTCTGTTCTTCTGTTTATTGATATCAACTCATTGAACTGAGCGTGGAATGCTGTGACAAGTGGAATGCATTAGCATGGCTTTCAATTCTCAATAATAAGATGGAAAATTGAAAAGCCAAATATTGTCATCAACATAACTGGGCAGTTATGAATATGAAACATAATAATTTACAATATTCTAATTGATGAAACAGGAAAAGGACTTTAAATTTTGATTGAGTATATCAAGAAGTTGTCTTCACACACAAAATGAAGCCCGATGGTTACAGCCTGAGAATATTTAAGTATACGCCCTTCTCTATTTCTGAATGTTTTGTGGATGATTTGTTTGCTTAATCACAGTTAAATGCAAAGAGCAATCACTCCACCCTGCGAATGCATGTCCACACATGTCAGCTGGTATGCGGCATTGAACATGATGCGTGAAATGAAAGTACATAATAAGAGCGGATTATCAGAGATGCTACACTCGCCTATTTAACTTACAATCAATTCTGAACTCTTATTTTTATATTAATATATAACCTTTTTTTCATGTGTGTCACCGGTCAATTAGTGATCTACTCTTAGCCATCTTCCGAAACGTATCCGATATTCTTCCAAATTACTAGAGAATAACTACTTTCTTTTCCTGCAATTTGTAGTGGAGATTATGCATGCATGAACGTATGTGCATGAGCTCATTAGTGGTGGATAGCAAAAAGTTATTTTATAGTTAAAAAGAACCTTATTTTTTGACAGCATTTATCAAGGCACTTTTTTAGCTTTCGGTGTTTCTATTTTAGGTATGAATAACTTTTAATTTTTACCACAGTCGTTTATTTCCGCTCATGTTTAAGATAGGAACGACGGTCATGAAAGATGTTTAATATCGACTGACGTCATTTCGTTGTAAAATAAAAGAGGGTAAGAGAGAGTAGTTATATATCACCACATTGACGAGGATTTGAGACGTTTAAGTAGTTGGTTGACTACAGATCAATAAGTGACCGGGAACGCAAATGGAAATCAGATTGCGTAATCGTTGACACCAGCGTATTTATAAATAAAATTGAAACTCATTAGGCAGTTTATGATTAGACAGTAACTTCCTTAAACTCATACGTTACATTCAATATCATATACCAACCCACGTGTGTAGACATTCATTTATACGGTGGGGTAGTTGCTATTTGCGGCTGACGGCGATTTACCTAACACATCAGACAGAATACACCAAAAGCACAGATTGGCGTATACTTGAATATTCTGAGGCGACAACCATTTGGCCTCATTTTGTGTACAATGGCATTATAGGACTAAATTTTACCTGCCGAAAAATTCCTATCAAATTATTATCTCTTTCGTATTCCTAGATACACCATCATTCTGTTGATCATACCGGAATTTTCATTTTTGCATTTATACGTATACGAATAATAAGAGCATGCATATACATTCAAGCATATATAATCTCACCTATAAATTGCAAGAATAGAGAGTAGTTATTCACAACTAATTTGGAAGAATTTTGGATAAGTTTCGGAAGATGGCTAAGAGTAGATCACTAATTGACCGGTGACACACATGAAAAAAAGGTTATATATTAATATAAAAATAAGAGTTCAGAATTGATTGTAAGTTAAATAGGCGAGTGTAGCATCTCTGATAATCCGCTCTTATTATGTACTTTCATTTCACGCATCATGTTCAATGCCGCATACCAGCTGACATGTGTGGACATGCATTCGCAGGGTGGAGTGATTGCTCTTTGCATTTAACTGTGATTAAGCAAACAAATCATCCACAAAACATTCAGAAATAGAGAAGGGCGTATACTGAAATACTGTCACGCTATAACCACTGAACCTCGTTTTGTGCGTGAAGACAATTTCTCGCTACACCTAATCTAAACTTAAAGTCCTATGCGTATTATATCAATGAGACTGGTGTCAGTTATCATGTTTCATATTCAACACTGCACAGTTACCTTGTTGACAGTGTTTGATTTTTTAATTCTCCATCTTATTGCAATTGAATAAGCAATCGTCTCAACGATAAATGTGAAGTAATGATAATATCAGGCGTGTAATTAACTTTCAACAACCCATTCATATGCAACGACCACTTCTTGTACTTTCTTTCTGTCGTAGAATTTTCGAAATTTCAGTGTTTCGGAGATGAGGATGACGTTTTAATTATTGATGTGTAGCAAACTATATATAAACTCCATATCACATCATTGGGAGTTTGCTTTGGATGTTACTTCCATCAACTTATACTCATCATATTTCACAGATATCTATGTTTTCATCTATGCTTTTCACTGGTAGCAGGATAACGATGCGATGACGTATGCATTCAGTCTGAGTAGATGTTTCCTTCAAAACTTTCAGTAATTTTGATACATTTATCTTTAAATCACAAAGACGATATATAGAAAGTGACTTACTCTTGTCAATAATCTCATTATTTGTACCTTTCAACGACGAATAACTTGCACTCAATGACCGACTGAGTGACTGAAATTTGAATGTGTGCATCCACCATTTTCATTACCTGATGGTGAATCTTCTGTCTTCTTCTGTCTTTTCTCTACTTTAAAATATCAGCAAATTTTTATTCATTCTCATTATCCCGCTTATTTTGGCAATTTTGATTGACTGAATTACGTTTTCTGATGACTTTAGTCTTCTGGATCTTTATTAATGTATTATCGAATGCGAATTAATTATCTTCTTGAGAAGTGAAATCCGTGAAAATGTTTTCCACTTATCACAGCATTGCTCACTCCGATTCAATGAGCTTAAATCAAAAAGTAGAAGAAAGTGACCAATTGAATGACATCCCACGCATTTGTTGTTACATAGAGAATATTATTCTGAAATGAAGTTAACATTTTGGTGAGTGTATACAATAAGATGTTCGGTAGAATTTGAATGAAGCCTTGCCTGGTAGAATTAGTTGAATCTAGTTAATCTTACTCAGCTTTTGCATTTTGCATGCTAAAAGTATTTATTTTTATCAAATTTCTCATTATTGATTTCAGTAGACTTACGTTATTCAGTAAGTAATTGAGGTCAATCGGGTAAATGTCTGAACAGATTATTTGAGTTATCAGTTCTGTTCATCAGAACTGCTGGTTCCCTCTTATCTTCTTAATTGACCATGATGTAATTTCATTTTATGTAACACTAGGAGCTACTTATTATTAGCAATTGATATTTGAGGACACATTTTTGGATTAATATGGTGTATGCATTTTTTTAAAGTCCTCTCCTTTTCTCTGCCAGTAATTTCGGTATCAAGTTCCATATTGTTTGTTTTTAATGAATTACTAATTTGTTCTATCAATACTAAGAATTTATCCACAAAGTGAGATGCAATTTTTAGTTAGTATCTTGCGTGTCATGTCGTTTGTAGTTTTCCTAGCATACTATGCTTTCCTTAACTTTCTCTAGTGTCAAGATATTCTGTATTAGCCTTCTCCTAGGGAAATAATAGAATCATGACTCCCGAGCTTCAAGTAAATTGTGAATGTATTTCACTGTATTCAGCACAAAAGTGTCTGTTAGACATTAATCCATGTTTTCACTTATTTATTGATAAATGCTCTTTAAGTTTCATAGAGAGTTTTATATCGAAATGTGCATTTGGTCAACCACGTATGATGACATTCACATGTAATGCATCACTAAGTGACTCGAATTGTGAACTCTTTGACTCCATTTCAGGTCAGTTCCTTTCATACACGAAACAGATTACAAATAACTGGATGACGTTACTCGCACAATATATGTGGCAAAACCACATCTATGTATTCACACTACTTCCCACATTCAAACTCAAAAGTGAAGAGTGCTCCATATTACTCGGTTATGTTTATGAGATATAAAACCTTAATGTGGAACTACGTTCTACCACGTTGCTTATTCTCAATTCCCATATTACCTCTACCACGTACGTTTCTTAGTTGACTGTATTAGATGGATCATCCATATCAATGCAGCGTGTAGATCAGAAAAAGTCTCAATGTTGAAAGAATAAACTGATAAATCCCGACTTAAAAATTCTCTAAAATGCACTTGCATATAAGCCGGCTTAAGATGACCAGGGAGACTTCAGAAATCATTGTAAGTAGTATGCTTGGGACTACGTTACCTTATGTAATCTTATCCAGTGTGTACCAAAATATTATTCACAATGTGAGAGATATCTATTCAGGCTTCGTTTCTAACTTGATCTTATTCAGTAGGCACCAGCGAGACCAATCATATTTGCGTTTTCATATGTTCCTGCTTGTTTGAGAGCAATTTATAACTGTTTGTGCTTTTAATGTTATGAGAATTATTCGATGAACCACACACTTTCCTTTCCATTGAAACGTGCATCTTCGAGACTCCTCTAACTTTATACACAAACAGTTGATTTTCTAATGTCTACGCAGTTGTAGGAAGGTTCAAATTGATCACCGTGAAAATCTAAGCTAGTGTAATAATACTGTCCGCAGAATGTCCAGCTTTTTAAACTATGAATTACTATTTGGTTCTATCAAAACTAGGAATTTATCCACAAAATGAGATGCAATTTGTAGTTGGTATCTTGCGTGTCACGTCGTTTGAAGTTTTAATCGGATTCTTTTGTTGCTCGCATTCTTTAATTGTCAAGCTATTCTGTATTAGCCTTCTTTCATAGAAATAATAGAAGCATGACTCTCGACCTTCAGGGAAATTTTGACGGTATTCAACTGTATTCAGATCCAATGGGTCTGTTTTCATAAATCCATGTTTTCGTTTAGTCCTTGATAAATGTTCTTTAATATTCGTTGAGAGATATTTATTATAAAATGCATTTGGCGGAACTCGTATGCTGATATTCACATGTAGTAACGCAAATGATGTACAATTTGACTCCTTATCAGGTCAGGTCATTTCAATCACCAAAGACTTGATAAATAACTGGGTGGCGTTTAGAGCACAGTAAATATAGCGAAACGAAGTCAATCTACAAACACAGCTTTCCACCTTGACACTAATAAGTAAAAGGTGCTCTGGTATGTATATCAGATAAACTACTCCAATGTGGGACTATGTTCAACCATGTTGGTTATCCCTGATTCTCTTATTATATTAATATTGTTCCCTTGCGTTCCTAGTGGAACATAGGGCGTCAACTGCACGCCTCCACTTGCTTCTGTCTTGTGCTGTGCTTTTCACCTGCGTCCATGTTAATCCATACTGTATCAGCTCTTCTTCACACGATCTCCTCCATGTCACCCTTGGACGTCCCACTCGCCACTTCCCTTTCGGGTTCCACTCGAGCTATGGCCTGACACGCGATGTCACCCAACGGCCTTCCCAGCGAGTGTCCAATCCATCTCCACTTTCTCCTGCGTATTTGCTAGGTGATTGATTCTTGTTTTGTTTGTTCCCAAAGTTTCTTGCTTGTGATTCTTTCCGGCCATTTAATCTTGAGTATAGAGCAAAGACAGTTGTTGATAAAGGTCTGCAACAGGCTGTTTCAAATATTCTTTGTGACCCGCCAAGTTTCTGATCCGTATAGAAGAAATGGCTTGACGTATGTATTGAAGATCCGGATTTTGTTGTTGATAGTGAGTGACGAAGATTTCCAGATTGGTTTCAGGTTGATGAATGTGTTTCTCGCCTTCCTGATTCTCGATTTGACATCCTCGTCCGTTCCTCCTGTGGTTGAGACAATGCTCCCTAGATAAGTGAAAGAAGTAACCTCTTTCAAATCCCTCCCGTTGATGATGATTGGCACTGGATGTTGCTGCTGTTGTTGGTTGGTTATTTTCATGACCTCCGTCTTGGCTATGTTCACCTGGAGTCCTATCTTTGCTGCTTCTTCGACCAGTTTGTCAATTTTCGCTTGTAAGTCTTCGATTTTGTGTGACATCAAACATAAATCATCTACGCGCGAAATCCAGGTCTTCTAGGTTCTTCACGTCGGTCCAGGATATCCCTTTCTTCTCGTTTCCCACTGTCTGACGCATAATCCAGTCCACCACAATTAGGAATATCATTGGTGATAATAAGCACCCTTGTCTGACTCCTGTGTTTACTCCAAACGCCTCGGTGAGTTTTCCGTTGTGGATCACTTGACATGTGCCGTTGTCGTACAGTTGTTGAATAAGGTTGATGGATATTTGGGGTACGCCGTAGTACTCGAGTAGTTAGTATATATACCACGTAATTTTCTTAATTAACTGTATTAGATGAATCATTCATGTCAGTGCGTCGTGTACATCAGAAAACGTGTCAATGACGAAAGTATTCACCCGGTAAATCCTGACTTGTAAATTTTCTTTAAAAATTCTCTTGTTTGTTAGAAGCCCTGAGGCAACTAATCAGATTTCAGAATAAGCTGAAAGCGAGTGTGTATTAAAATAATTTATCCACAATGTGACATATATTAATTCAGGCTTCCTTTCTTATTTGGTCGTACCGGGATGCTAAATTATCTCCTCTTTTTCATATATATTCTTACTGCTTGGAGCACCATATATACCAGTCTGTGTTTTTAATTTGATGAGAATTATCTATAATACTTCACAGATTCTTTTCCATTGAAACGTGCACCTTCGAGCCTCGTCTGACTGCGTAAACAAACAGTCGATTTTCCATGTTAATGCAATTGTGGTTAGGTTCAATTTGATCACCGTGGAAATCTAAGCGAGTGTGGTAATATTTTCCGCAGATACTCCAGCCTTATAAATTACCTTCTAGTATTTATACTACTTACAAGTAGGTTGACATTAATGTCAGTTAATGTTTGAGTACTGAAGAATATATCCAATGAAGTATAATTATATTTTAATGGTTCACTTTGTCGGTTTGATGCTATTTACTTGTAATCTGATCGAATTATATTGTAGTATGATAAAGTGTCAAGAGAGCAATTTCATTGCAAAACATAGTTTATACTCAAACATTTGGCTGTTGAGTAGTCAAAGAACTGACTGTTTTACTTGCTACTATTATTCTAAATGCAATGTAATTTCTGTTTATATATAGCTGTTCAAGTGACCACTTTTTCCTTTGAATTCAAGCTGGAATAACGAAACTTTTACACAATTTATCATTTACGGTTGACCGCAAATAATATTAGTCCACTTGTGTGTTTCTTGTAGAAGTTAACCCACAGATTAAAAGTGAAATTCGCCCTATTCAATCTTGAAAATTGTATTTTTAAATATTTAGGTGAACTTATCAAACACGTCTAAATGAATTCGATTTTGACAGCAAACATGAGCATTCACTACTATATATTCCGCCTTAAAACTTTGTGACCATTTGTTTGATATCTAACGATCAATTTAACAAAGTTTTAGGCGCATCACCAAATAGGCATGACTCCCTTCACATTTGCTCCTTTGATTTTCGATTTCGCTGACTCGATGTTAATACAAAACATTACTTTTCTGAATGATCATTTGTCGCTTTAATATAGTGGAATTATTTATTATTTTTCGACCTGTAGATGTTCTTGTACAGCATCATATTTGAATGGGAAAGAAGCTTTCTAGATAAGTGTGAGAATATTTGAAGGGCTTGAGTGGTTTTAGTTGGTTTATCAAAAAAGAGAGGCGAAGGTAGAACAAAGTATTTCGGATGCGTAGACTGGGTTTAGTGTCGAGAATTATGACGGCTTTTTCCACGTTAAGAGAACGCGATTACTTTAGATTCAGGCTTTTGTTGCCATAAATAAACATGAAGGCACTTTTCCTCTTCATTTGATGACCATTATCAATTAAATGTGGCTTAATTCACTTGTAACAACACAGAATAAGATTTATTAAGGATTCGAATACTTAGAAACCACGCCAAGTTATATGAAGCAAGTTTTGCCAGGCTGTGTAAAGTGTACATGAAAATTCAGTTTTGTCGTAGAAGACCGAACTCTTTTGTGATCTCCGTTTTTGAAATTACTGGCATGTTCTGTAAACTACTTCGTCAGTATGATTAGTATACTCATATCATTGAGCACCCGATAATGACTAAATGATCTACAGTATTTGTATTCTATTGTTTCCAACATCACTCTAAATATAAAAATACCTTGAGATTCTACATAACAAAATGCAATTGTTTCTATAACACAAAAATATTTTAATTATTCAACAGATGGTCGCTACATGATACATTCTTCTGAAAAGCCTCAAACTTAGACAGAAGTGATTACTGGTGAACAGTGATTCTCTGACTAATGTGACTTCATAACATATGTGTCGTGAAAATAGATACACTTAAGAATCAATTGTCTAATTTTTAAAGTTATACACCAACAATTAATAATTTGGTAGTCACATGTGGAACTGTCAGTTTCTTGATTACCAACACTCTTCTCTATCACGTCACATCTACGTTTTCATGGAAGTTGCTCCTTATGACGGAACCCACTAAAATACGGCCAATTTTCGCGTTTGTTTGGGAAGTGGCTTTCATGAGACCTTATCATGCATCCTTCCAGAATGGGTTCAATGACATTATTCCTAGAAATATATACAGGCACTGTAGATTGCCAAGATGCAATTCGATAATTAAAAATAAATTATAAAGAGCAATTAAGACGCAATAACATGAGTGATATTCAAGTCTGCATATCAAGCAATCAGTAAAATAAATCATCACATTAATTTGCTGGCTTTCTTCCTTCCCATTCATGGTTTCAGTCAGCTTACATAATGCAAGGTGAATAATTTCGCCTCGTTGGCGCAGTGATTAGGACTCTCGCCGACCATGCTCATGGTCCGGGGTTCCATCCTCTGCCGACGCACACCCGATATCTATGGTCGGCCTGCAATAGTTGAGCTACCGATATCCATGCTGAAAATTCCATACTTGTACTGAAAATACGGTGTGGCATCAAGCTGTAATCAAAAAATAAAAAATAACTAAAAAAATAAATTTAAAATAAATTCCAACGTTTTCAAGTACAAACTTTGTTTTTCGAAGGGACGAATTCGACTAACTGAATTACTGGTTCTCCTAAGTAGATGACAATATTTTTGATGATTAAAGCTAAGTGAAACTGGATATGCTAATGATGAGCCTTGTAAAGAAACCCAGTAAAATGGTCTACGAGTGATGAGATCCCTTCATCATAGCTAGCAAGCACTACTGGTTGGTGTGAGTGATTTTCGCTATATTTGTCATGGTGTGTAACTAATAAGAGATTGTATTTTAACCCACGGGAGATCAAGAATCCTTACGTATTTTTTACTTAACACTGTTGAGCAGTAGATGCAAAAACCTTATTTTTGACTGCATTATTCAAGGCAGTTTTGTCATATATAATCTTCCTATTTTATGTGTGAAATAGTTTTCACTTTTCATACAGTCATTTATTTCTTCTACTGTTTTAGATACATGGTTGGGTGTTAAATAAATATGATATCGCCTGATGGCACCAAGGTATTGAATGAAAACTGTATTTTGGCTTAAGGAAGATCGGGAATTCTCACCGTTTTTATTTAACATCATATTACCCTTAATTCTGTCACATATGTAAGCACGGATTTCTTCATGCACAGAAAATACATCCACTGTCTCACCTACCCTCATTTTTACTCGAGAAATCCACGCTACAGTTTCACATCAGATACTTGGTTCTTACTGAAAGTAATTTTGTACACATGGATTCAGCACTGACTCTCAGTTTCTTACAATATGTTCTGTTGAATTTTACTAGGTTTTAGCTGCCAGTGGTGACTGGAAATAAATATGATTTCCTTAGTAATGCAACTCTTCAAGCCACTCAATGAGAGTTGTATTTTCACCTACACACCCTTATATGTTTTCAACTGTTTGCATCGAGGCAGAAACTATGCTCGCTTTGAGCTATGTTATTCACCTGACATCTTAATTCCGTCAGTTAACGTCCAACCTGGGGGTTTCACGTGTTTGAAAAATTAATTTACCTACAAAGTGAAAAAAATATAATATGATGTAAATAACCCGTTGCAAACATGTGAAATGGGAATGAAGAATCATCAGTCAAACATTTTTAACACTTATCTAATATTGATACGCAGAGTAGATAGGCCACTGAACACTTCGTTTAACAATCCACTGATGAAGTAAATACTCGAATACTGAAGATAATTCGTTAAATAAGCTGCTACTGAGTAAAAGCGACAATCACAACCTCAGTGATATAAGACTGTGTTGAAACATCAAAAGGAAAATGCAACTTTCATATTCTTTATAGAGTGATCACAAGCACAGATCTGTTACCTTAGAATCACCTGTTGTAGCAAGGAATTTTTATCCAAAATGCGAACAGTTGATATTAATTCAGACGACAAAGAGAAGATATGAAAAATGCCTTTGCTCATCACAACTATTCAAAAATATTACTGCTGTCACTATTATTATTATTAGTTTTCATGTCTGATATTGAAGCGTTTGTAATCGGACTGCGGGGTGATCGCAGTATATTTGTTAGATTACAAATGAAGTGAAGAAGTAAGAATGAGAGCATGATGTCTGCTAAGTTGATAATAATACACCGTTGTTAGAAAATTAAACGCATATTGTTTTGCTGTTTCAATTGTCATCTTGAATATAGGCTGAATATATCAACTTTATTTTCCATCAAACAAGTTTATTCGCGTAAGTGTATCACATTGTCGAGGTTGTAATATTTGCTGTTTATGGTGGCTTCTTTCAGGATCTCACTTTCACATCTACAGATTCCTTTATTCACATAATACCACAGACTCAGATAACGACGTGTTACTTTGAAAATACAATATATGTATTTCAATGGAGAAGTAATGTAGGGGGGAAATCAATAAATAGTATTAGACACACTTATCGTCGAAGTAAGTTACTTTGCCAAACATGTTTTACAAAATCAATGTATGGAGTTTATAAGTTTCAGTTGGACGTTACATCTTTCTCCATTACCCGCATACATTTATGCACTGAAATTTACTAAATATTCGAATTGAGACCTTTAGCGGTGTTAAAACGCCTGCATTGAATATGACTGTACGTTGTAAAATGTGCAGATCTCCCAGATACTGTGACCAGTTGACATCTATGAAGTCCATGTATTTGTCAAAAGAATAAAACATCAATTAGAAGTGAATACACGTTCTATGGAGTGTTAACAAAATTAAGATATCTCCCATTATCAATAATATAATTATTCCTTATTGTCAGAAATAAAATTGAGATTCGACGACACAAAGAGTAGCATTCAAAAAAGAGACTAAACAGGGAGAGAATTATTAGAATAAGCGATTAAATAAGGGCAAAGGCGGATAGTTAAGGTCAAACTGAAGATATGCGGTCTAAAGAAAATACGTGTAATAAATGCAGCGTTGGCTGGAATGTCTAAATTACAATAAATCTTCTGATTAAAGATCGCTCAGGAGCGATTTTCCAAACAACTTTTTCCATCACACCATGTTCATATCACGAAAAATAGACACAAACCTACTCCTTGAAGATCTTTTGGTCTTTTGGGGGATTCTACTTGAAATGGACAGTGCACTGCCTTCAACTATTCATAGAAATTTAATAACTAAAGGAGGGCACTAGTGTATGGCTAATCACATAATTTGACGAAAGGTTAGTCCAGAAACAAGATAATGACTAGTGTAACATCACATAACAATTTCAGATGACCTGATGTACACTAACCCGCCAGAAAGGGTATATGCACGTAGTTAAACCACAGAAGTCTTTGAGATTATTCGTTAATGGAAATCTGCCGATGACAGAGTAGTCTCCATTA
Organism: Trichobilharzia szidati; assembly: GCA_944472155.2. Lineage (NCBI taxonomy): Eukaryota > Metazoa > Platyhelminthes > Trematoda > Strigeidida > Schistosomatidae > Trichobilharzia > Trichobilharzia szidati. Next base: position 117,080,000 of record OX235273.1, on the reverse strand, counting down.
CTCTCAGCTGAACAAAATTATTCTAAGCATAATAAGAAACGAAACTTGAAGAAAACGTGTGTGCGAAACCCTTATGCTACTGTCAATGGATAAGTAGCTCAAATGTTTCTCAACAAAATTGTCAGATACAGTCACAATCGGTACTAATTTTTCCATGTTATAGTCTATTTCTGTTAGAAGTCAAAGGTTAGCATGATCTATTCGAAATGCGTATTGTAGGATTTACAGAAGCCATGATGGGTCAAATGGGAGTTTCAGAAAAATGTTTTGTCTGAATAATATCAACTTTAATGGAATCCAAAACTAAAAACTCATGAAAATCATCTATATGAGCTGAAAATCTCCTGCATTATACCTCGACATGGTAAAACGTAAAGCCAATTATATGCAGGTATAGGCTCATAAATGTATGTTATTTCGTCAACTGGTGTTTGTCTCTCAAATGTCAGAATATTCATTATTATTTCCACACTTATGAAAGATGATGCACCGATGAATACCGCCTACTACCTACTACAATCTTTCAAGTCTCTTACCAATATTTCTTGCTATTAGGTCATAAGGGTGTGTAGGTAAGTAATGTCGATTATATTACGTCATCAAACTCACTAACTCAATCTTGCTGTTCAATTAACCTTGCTCCTTTATTAGATCACTCTTGTATCCCCAAATCAAGTATTTAAACTTGACAAACATAATGCGCGCACACTAAAATATTTGTATATAAATGCGATCGTACAACTGTGTGAATGAGTTTGCCGAAAAGAGTCTCTTCGCTGAACGTCTTCTCTTTTTCATACGAAGTATTTTGATCTGTTTGTTAATGCATAAAATCAAAATAACGTTAAACTATGCACGCTTTCCGAAATGTGTATGTAGAGTCTGAATTCTCAGTACATTTCATACTACTCATAAGTAGTTTGCTAGTCATTTAATATTTCAGTGGCATCGGTAGGTGTATATTATTGAAATTTTAGGAAAATAGGCGCATTCAGAGTGGCAACTAAAGTATTGGACGCGAGGTTTCTCAGACAAAACACACATGAAAACTACATAATGAGAGAGCAGATTGTATTTTATTAGTAATATTACTCTGCTTGGTAAGATTCGTCGAGTAATCAAATGAACGCCTTATTGAAATGAACTGAAGAGTGTTACTTATGAAAGCAACAAAAACCTAGTGGACAAAGTGAGAAGCCGTCTGACATTATTACTTTTGACCAGACAATGCAATTGTGTGGGGATTGCGCATGGAAGCTAATTCTGTGCCACTGAGGGAAGATAACAAAGACTATTCAGTTCATAAAACGCTGTTATGAAAAAGATGAACGACAATGAAGCGGAGGAAGCAACTATTGATCAAATGTGTGGAGTTTCTAGAAACTGAGTAATAAATAACAAGTTTAACCCTGTGAAATATCAGAATACATTATGAATGACATATTATGGAAAAAATCCTCATTAAGATATTTAGAAGGCAAAAGGATTAAGGGAATAATTATTTATTTTTCAATAAAACATTGATCTCTGGCTCTTCTTTGATATATAAATATACATACATATGCCAACATGTCAAGATGGTGATGAATAACGGAGAGAGTTGTTACACACAGTTAGAAGATAAAAACGGTTACACAAAAGTGAATTACACAATGCAATGTTATGGAGAAATGAAGAGTAACTGAAGTGTAGGAGAGTGTTCAATTTGATGACGTAACAGATTATTATGTAAAAATAAAATGATTTGGACAATTGTAATTTGTAATTAAAGATGGACAGTGATAACACATGATTGAAATGAAGTAGTCACAAATGGAATTTGGATAATTATAATTTTTAAAAGGTTAAGGAGGAGAGGGCGAATCAGACCGTTTAAACATACATGCAAAGTGGTTGTACGAATTTCTTCTGAGCAGACACTTTTGGACTTTTCATGTGGATTCCTATGACTTCAGCTGTATGTGGAAGATGGACTCTTTTTTAAAGCAAAACATCGATTAGTAGGATTGCGACAAGTAACTTTAAATCCTGTTTTACGATAAACTTTCTATTCACTATCTAGGTGTGTTAAAAGAGAGCAATGAATGGATCTTGCTTGTCCCTTGCATAACCATGTTGGATGATATTCGGATATACGGCGATGAATCTGCCTAATTGTTTGCTTTATGAAGCTGTCTCCGCGGCAGCAGTCAACACGAGAGATACACATAGAGGAGGTGACATTATGGGGTATTTTGTTCTTATTTCTCGAACGTAGAATAGGGGTCTATTCATTTTGCAATCACGAAATATCGTTAAGAAAATCTTACAGTGATTATTGATTTGCATGGCGATAGTGAAAATGTAGACACAATTTTGAACTCCTGTAAATAGTAATGAAAATGATGCGTGCGTGTGTACATGTCTATGTAGGACACATTTTAGCAAGCAGAATTTGAAATGTGTAATTTTTTTAATATTAAATCTTGAAAAACGTTTATCAAGTATATTATAAGAACCTGGGCAGAAAAACAACTTTGAATGAGACATGACAGATTTTCTTTTGTATTTCTGCTCTTTTAGATTTTCATCTTTTAACTTTTCTGTCTTTTTCACTTATCTAAAGTATTTAACTTCGATAAGTTGTAACTTCTATTTATAACTGTAGTATTTTTGTTATCTGATAAATTGACTCAGTCCGATTGCTCTAAAGGAGTGGTCGATTAAAACCTTTACCAGATTTTTATGAAATGCGCTGCATTTCGCAGTAGAACATTTCGTTTATTTTGTACCTTCGTTAACACTTACGCGTCTCGTTAAAGGAAAATATAGTTTTCCTATTGATAACTACAAGCAGATTATTTTGAACAGATGGGGAAACAAGAAATTGAGGAAGGTTATGCCACCCCATTTCATTTCGTTGGTCACTTTCAACTTCGCTACAATCGAGAAAGATTTCAATATCAATTTACTAACTATTCACACGCATTGGACGTTGATCGACAATGTAAGGGCCACTAATAAACGGTAAAGTATGAAGCAATAAACGTCTTTCGTAAGTGTCGTAGTACATGGAGAAATAAGCTGAAGAACGATTTAGAAGGACTGATTATGAATTCGACTTCAGACACAGTAGAACAGAAACCAGTCTTCCTAAAACTGACACTCAAGAGTAATGAAATGACAGGATAAATGTAGTTGAGTTACTTATTGAAGAGAAGAAGAAATCCGCCGAATGAAAAAAAATGAAAATGAATACAAACAGACTCCTTCAAGAAATGAAACCCAAAATTGGAAATTCTCTGTGGTTTAAGCTCAAACTAGACTCTTATGTACCTTCACGTTTCTACGGTCAACCGAAGATACATATACACACAGTTCCATTAAGACCAATAATAGATGTCACCAACTCACCGACATTCAAACCATCTAAGTACTTACTCTCGGTACTACAACCACTACAAAATATTGTAAAAGATTCATATAATTTCAAATTCCAAATAGAACACCGAGTAATTGATAAAGAAGACATTATGGTAAGCTATGATATTCACTCATTATATATCATTTCCAGTCTACTAGAACCAGTTACAACGCTATCACAAAGATGTCCACTGGACACCAGTGAAAT